>JBBBVU010000006.1:8840147-8865341 GCA_037177055.1 Atherinosoma microstoma
TGTGTGTGTTCCAGTACTCTCATGCTTTTCTTTTTGTGTCCAGCTGCTTGTATGGTACCAGCTGAAAGATTTGACAAAGCTCATTTAAAATGGAGGGAGTGAGTATGTTAAAACATTTGCCAGGCAGTGTGTTTCTATGTGTGTCCAAAATAAGGGCGCAAGCGCAGGGAAATAGGGATAGGCGGTACCTGCATTTTTCCTGTCAATGCAATACCATTACGTTATGGTACTTTTTCATCAATACCGATTCTTTTTTTTACCCTTGAAGGATAAGGTTTAAATATTAAAATATAAAATATAGAAATTATCTTAAAATGACAGAATAATTAAATTACAGTTTAATATAAGATTATTCACTGTTTTAATGGAAAATAAAATACATAATAGTAATATGATAAATATGATAAATCACAATGCGCATTAATCTGCATTAAACCGGTAAAATATCAAAACAAAACATTTCTAACAGTAGCAGTATCATTATGACATCTGATAGGCTGCATTAATCATGTGACGCAGAAAGAGTACACACTGGCTGGGCTTCGCATGTAGTTTTACTACTTAAAACTGTCATGTTTTTATCAGCACATATCTCGATATTCAAAAAAGGATTGATTCCGGTACTTTGACTGGCTGGTATTAAAGTAACGACTTCAAAGTATCGATATGCCCATCCCTACAGGAAAATCCACTGAGTTTAAAATGTAAAAACATCTGTCAGAGCATAATCCGTGGTATGCCAGAGACAGTGGAGCTTTGGTAGAAGCTATGAGTCCTATAAGGGCCAGAATGCTTCATAACTTCACGCTCATGTAGACTGTGCTTGAGTCATTTTTTTGTCATGCTTGCTTATTTCATTACCATGTCTGCTACCAGAGGGGGTCACACAAGCAAACTGGGATTGCACTGAATATTTGCAGGATGTGAAATGAACATAGAGAAATGAGAATGGAGGATAGAATTTGGTTAATGTGAAGATCTCTGCAGCTGTTGCATTATGGATTGGGTTTAAGAGGCCCCAGTCAAGGACACTGGGAAACTAGTCACATTTGCCCCTACACTGCCCCTACTGGTTACTTCATAATTGCATCTTTTGCCTGGGGATCTGCTCACCTGAATCTGCAAAGAAATGCGGGATGCGCTTAGTAGCTATAAAAACAAATACCAGTGCACATTTTAAAAAGCAAGTATGTGTGTCATGGAATTTGTGAGTCAAAACTCTGTATAGCAAAAACAAGACTGAAAATTGTTTCAGTGAAAACATTCTCCTTTCTGCTATAAATTCATGGCAAACTTATTAGACTTTTAGACTGGTGTTTTAAACTCTGTTTGGGGGCTGAGTGTTCATAATAGCTGGGGGTGTAAAAGATCTGTTGATGATCATCTGATCTGGCATGACTTCATGCTTTATAAAACTATAATCAAAGCATTTCGGCTGCTCATAAATAGATATTTGTTGTTTGTGAGAATCTGCAGTGGATTGAAAGAGGATCTCAAAGTTTTAAAAAATGCAATTTTTATGAGAATGAGAAATGTATTTGAAATAGTGCTTCTGTACATATACAGTATTTCCATATCATGATACTTTTAGCTGTAAAAAGAGAAAAAGTGTTTCTCAAATATCATCGAGGAGTTGGACAAGTTGATAAGATTTAATCTAAGAGTCTAAAAGCTCCTTCATGGAAAAAATATCAGATAAAGGTGGATGTTTTTGCTGTAACTAAGGTAAAATTCCATAATAACTTCTGAGCATATTATAAATCAGGTGGTCTGAGATTAAACTTGACTTTACTACCCCTCTTGGCTTTGTTTTCAAGGTTTAAAAATGTCAAATTTTCGAGAGACTTTAGAGAGCTGTTGTTCATATTTGCACTGATGTTTTTCTTCTTACACAGGAAACTGGTAAAGGCCAGAGAACTTTAAAAAAACACTTAAGGGTAAGTTGATGAACTATCTATCTGGAACAAACTTCCACCGATCACATCATCTAATAGGAGATAGTTGGTAAAACCAAACTTTTCTGATAAATGCCCTCAGATACTCTCTAGTTCTGACCTACTTGATGCTGCAGCAGGATTTCCATTTTTAGGAGCCACCATAGTTTCTACTGAAAGCTTGCATATTGCTCATATTATAGGATGTTTAACCAGATAACCAGAAAGAAATATCAGATACAATTAAACAGATGCAGCCATACTCTTTACAAATCTTCCAAAGGGAAAGACTGACATTCTCACAGTGACTTTTCATTTCAAAGGTGGAGGTAAATCTGCATTCTCTAGCCCTTTTCACGCTGCTCTTTCAATGACTTATGCTACACAACTGTGTTCTGTGTAAGGGCAGAAGCAAAATGGGGCATTGAAGTTGAGGTAAGTCTACATCAGAAGTTGCAAAGCTGAACTAGTGTCTCTGTGTAAGGACATGCCAGAATGGAGGGTTACACCACTCTTCCATTGATGTGGCTGTTACTCAGCTAATTCCAAAACATACGTAAGCACACACTAATTAGGCCACGAGCTGCTTGTGTTTGGTCTCTGTGAACTACCAAAAGATAAGAGTGGCTGCTTAACTACAACTCATTTGCACTGATATCACCTTAGCGTTAAGTAAGAATGGCTTCTAGAACTGGTTTATGCTACTTTTTCCAAATTTGCCAATACTCCAGCTCTACGGTGTTGATTAATTTAGGCTCAAGTTTCTCCAGCCTCTTTCTGCGACAATCAAAGCGTCACATGACGACCAACAATGAATTCTGAATGAATTCTTTTCTGTATGTCTCTGTAATACTGGAACAGAGACACACAACATGTGCTAAAGAAACTAAATACTGAAATCAATCTTAAATGGATAATTGCCTAATTGCCATAACTGTAATTGGAAAGATAAATGACTTCTTAACAAAATGATGATCTCCTTACAGAAAAATAAGGGAGGGTTTTGGGTTGCAAAGCAACATTATATGAGAATGTTTTATGCTTGTATTGCTCCAGAAAATATTACACAACCATGAAATAAAGCTAATTTGTAAGCTTGCTTATCTAGCCACTTTCATGTGTATAGACCTCACAATAAAGCGTCATCGCATTGCTAATGTGTAAACAGTAATTAAAAATAGAATAACTGCACTTTTTACCCCTTTTCTTGTGGGAGGTTGGCTCTAATTCCTGGTTATTGCTTTCTGTGTGGGATTCTTTTCTCTTCTCAGTCTTAACCTGACTTTGACTGGAATGAAGCATTCTGTATCTCCCGTGAAAACGGATTGGTACCATGGGAGTTTAGACAAGCAAGTCAAATCCCAGTCACACCTTTGACCTCTGGGTAAATAGAGTAAGTTAACAACCATCCTCAGGACAGATAACACTGACTGACTGATGAATGAAGCGGTAGGGTTTTGGGCAAAGGAAAGTCTGCAAACTCAAATAGCACAAAGAGGTCAGACAGAAGTCAACACTTCTCCAGTCAGCCTTGGAGGGATTATTTGACTAGCTTTCACACTTATCCAATGGAGGGTTATCAGATTGACTAGAGGAGGTGAAGCTAAATTACTGCCTGCCCACTCAGATAGTGTAAATTAAAGGAGACCACAGAGATCAACCCAGCCCTGCCCAGCCTCCACCCATCACCTCTCTCCTCCCACACCTCCCCTTTTTCTGTGATAAGATGTGCAGCGGACACAGGAGAAAGATAAAGGGGCTGAAGCATATGGTAAGCTGCTGTCACGCATGAGCTTTTCTATGAAACAAAAAATAGAATTGAAAAGTTGAATAAGAACTGGAGCCATGTGTATCATGTGTCCATTTTTAAAAAATCCTGTCATTTCTCTTATTGTATTACTGTACATCTGCTCTTCCTGGCTTTGGAAAACCCAAAATAACGGGATGTTTGTTTTTATCGTTACAAGTCGTCATCGAACGGATCACTGCAAACTTTAAAAAAAACACTAAAATAAACCTGCAGCTGCACAGGAAAGCCATACCCCGGCTCTCCTGTTTGGACACAACTAATGCTGCTTCAGCCCTTATTTGGCATCGGTTCACCTATTTCAAATTGAAAACACACACATCTAGCAGGACTACATAATCTGCACTGACCCTGTTTGGGTGTATTTGAATATTCAGCTTCGGTCAGGGCTGGTAATCACAAAAACACTGCATCATCCTACAATAACATGTGGTTGTTATCATAAGCATCACGTGAAGAAGCAAGTGGCTTTTTGTTTCAGAAGCACTCTCACTTCTTTGTCATATTTAACACACCTTACTGAAATTGAACAATGACAGTAAAAACTCATATTTCACATGATATAAAACCTTTAAAAAACTGCTGCGATAAAAAAACAAAAACAAATGAAACTTTTAGCATATGGAAGTACTCCCTAAAAAAGACTGCTTGACCAAGTTGTAATGATCAGCAAAGCGTTACAACTCTAACAGTGGGCTACATTTCAGGGGTTTCTATGGTACTGCACATACACTGAAACAAACTGTCAAACTCACCCGGTAAGTGATGAGAGCAGAACGTCCCCCCGAAGTTGTTCAGTCCACACAGAAAGCCTCAGACAGACTGCAAATCTCAGTCTTCTTTCCCTCCAAAACACATTTCAAGCAGCCCTGAGATTTTCACAGTTGCTGCTGTGGTTAAGTCCTGAAGAACGTGTGTGTCTCTGCCTGATTGTGTGTGTGTGCACACACAATCAGTCTGGGGAAGAGGTGGTAACTTCCTCTCAGAGTTGGAGACGGAGTGAGTAACAGAGTTTTTGCTCTCCCGGCTCCAGTCCACAAGAAGCAGGAAAAGCTGTCATACTATCCCTCTTTCAGATGGAAAAAAAAAAAGAGGAACAGCCTAAAAAGGGCAAGCTCAAGGAAAAGGGGAGGGAGGAGAGCTGTGGTGTGTGTGTGTGTTGTGTTGTGGTGTGGTGTGGTGTGGCGTGGGTGCGTTGGGAGGGAGGGGGGGCTCTCCCTTTGTTGTTAAGGAAAAAGGCAAAAACACAACCTCAGGCAAATTAGACCAAGTTTTTCCGTGCGTAGTCCGATGTGACCAGAAAAACAACAACCAGGACAAAGATGCCACGTTCTGAATGAGTTTGGATATTCCCCCATTCATCCAAAAGTCTCTGATGAGACGAAACACTTTTGAGGACATAAATTTATTTGCATTAAATACCACAAGCTTCGAAGATCCGTTTTACTCTCCTGTTCTGGAAACATGAAACTTAAACCACCAGTCAGCTTGCATACAATACTTTCCAAAAGCATCCAGATAGCAGCAACTCTAAACCTTTCCATTAAACATGTTAAATCATGTTGAACTGCTTCATAATCAAGGCTTCAGAATGCTAAGTTGCAGTTTTAAATAAATAGCATATGGCTTGTTAATCGGTGTGCAGGTAGGCAGATTTTGTTGCATTTTGATAATGCCGGTCTCTTGGCCCTTTCAGACTAAATAAAACAATTGCAGCATTGTGCTCTAAAACTTGTTTTTTCTTGTGTTCTGCACTGCATGACAACATTTTGTCTCAACATGGAGCAAAGCATTTGACGTTGCTGGGTTAGCTCACATGCTGTGACAAAAACATAGCAATATAAAAGCTATCTAGAAAAAGACAGCAGGCAAAATGTAGGCATTGTTGTGTGTCTGAATTCCATCTAGGCCAGATGTATAAAAGCCTGCATGTGTTTGGAAATTACAGGAATAAAGCCCAATCATGGAAACAAGGTTTTTATCCAAATATACATGTAAAAGTCTTGTAGAAGTGTTATAGAAGTGACACAGTCCAACAAGAGATTTAAAAAAACTTTTCTATTCATTAAATCAATGCACTGAAGTGGCAAGTCCAGATCGAACCAATTTAAAGACCCGCTCTACAACTTTTCAACCTTAAAACTCTGCATTCCGGATGACTTGTTAGATGGCACAGCGACAGATCTATTGTGTGCATTTCTGGAGCTGTTGCTACCCAGCAGCGTCCGATGGCCGAGAAACTGCAATATACAACTTTTTCATCCGGGACACATGTGAGACATTGTAGCCGAGTTTCGCTTTGCAGATGCATCTCACGATAGCAAGCGGATGTAAACAAACTAGCCATTTTTATCGTGCACTGTTACTGATTCAGCAAAGAAATGTTAGATGACATAATCGGGGAAAAAAAGAAAACAAAAGAGAGCCAGAGACAGAGCAAGAGATAAAGCAAGAGTCAAGATAAGACTGTTTTTTACTGTCTGGAGAGAGCTCACAGTACAGGCAGGATGCAAGATAGATGCTGAATTAAGGGGTGCGTCACTGAGAAATATGGCAAAAGTTAAGTAGTGCCTCTTTAAAAGACTACTGATGCACACCTGTGAGCTCAGAAATCAGGCTTATATTTACTGGACAGAGAAGAGAATGGCCACATATTCTCATATAACTCAAATAGAAAGTGCATAACCCTGTATCTCTTTAAATGTCAAAATGTTCCATTAAAAAGACATTGAATGTATTTTTTTCATTTTCCATTTTGTATGGTTGAAAAGTATTGCAGAGTTTATTAAAGCAGCATTACTGAACTTTGACACCTCCTAACGAAGGCTAATTTGGCATTCATCTCGCATCCTATCTCTTCTCTGAGCTCCCTCTACCCAGTAAAAGTCGGTTGAATGTTAATTCTTGTCTTATCTCTTGTTCTGTCACTTTCTTTCTTCTCACTTTCTTCAATAATATCCTCTTGCATTTCTTTGCTGAATCAGCCATGCTGTGTGTCCAAAGCAGCCAGTCTTTTAATATCCAGTTTGCCTGGCATGTGACGTGGTGCACTACAATGGAGCACTAAGTGCAGCTGTCCTGTGATGCTCCGGGCTCGGACATAAAGTTGTGATGTGTAGTTTCTCTGCCCTGGGATGCTGCAGGGCAATGATCGCCCCAGGAAAATGCATGATTAATGTCAGTGTGCCATCAAAACGATTCCAAGGCACAGAGTGTAAATGCCAGAAGCTTGTAGGGTTGCTTTAAAGTAAGAAAGCATAATAAATACCACACATAAATTTTATCACACCAAAGGAGTGTTGCATTGTCAATGACCTTTTAAAGGACTTAGACCTTCATTCTATGAAATTTCAAGAATTTTTTCTGTGTATCCTCAGCATTCTCAAAACATCCAAAGCTTTATGCAAATCAGAAATGCTGCAGAAAGAAGATGCATCAATGTCAGAGCAATACACATTTAATTGCAACAAAGGTTTTCACCATTTTTTTGCCGCTATAGAATGGCAAACATTGTAATATGTTGATGTGTTGTGCCAATATGAACGGATGTTAGACAACACCGAATAGCTAACAGCTATTTAACAGCCATGTCAGTTTTTCAAGTCTTGTGTGTCAGATGTAAAATGACAGTGGGACTGTTCCCATGATTTTTGCTTCTTGTTAGGGCTGTTTTCTTTGTGTAATTTTCAAATAAAGTAAGGGCTCTTTCCTAACACATGACCCATCCTACTGAAGAAGCATCCTTGACTTTGAGAAGCATCTCTTATAAGCTTACCATGGAGTCAATCATTTTCAGATGATATATAATAAGGACGGGTGAAGACTAATATTATAAAATGTAATATTGAATTTATATTTGAAATATGATTCATACATCAATTAGATATAGAAGAATAGCACAAATTAATCACAAAATATTTCTGGGAAATAAAAGATAAAGGTATTAGGAACCCATTCTCATTCAGTCTCAGATACATGGCCAAGGTAAAGAAAGCAAAACACATCCATTAGAAGATGAAGGGCTTGGACTGGACCAAGAAATACTTGTCTGCAGATTTTTTTTTAAGGATAGATGAAGTGAGAGTAACTCATGCTGGATCAAATGGTGCCAACATTGTGCTCCTACTATTATGCATGAACTAGCTGTTCCTTTTCTGGTTGAAGATTGAGAGAAAATCATCTTCCAAACCTGCTGCCAGATTCTGGAATGTACATTTTCAAGCTGTTTTACAGGAAGTTGTCTGCAACATTTAAAATGGTTGTTATATTTGTCCAGGAGATGTGATCTATTACATCCATCAAAATACTCCACTGTGTGTTTAGCCAGCCCAGCTCTTTTTCCTGTTCACTTAAATCTTAAATCTCAAATATGAGCTTCACAGTAATGGAGATAAGCACATTTGCTTTGAATTTAATTGGTTCGTAAAAGTTGATCATGAACCGATAGGTAAATAGACTCCATAAATGTGACTGTCGTGGCGGATCATAAAAGGGTTTGCAGAGGTCAAAATGACACTTATTTGTCATTCTTACTTTAGAAAGAAAAAGGCTCTATTTGAATCCCTTCCCTTGGTCTTCCTATCCCTCCATTTTGCAAAGATAAAATGAAATGATGGGACCAAAGACATTTTCTTTTACAGATCAAGTTCTAGTGATCATCTGCTTCTGCAATTGGGGCAATCGGGGCCATTTCGAAAGTTAGACCACTTTTTTATCTGGAAAAGAAAAGGAACACCTTAACTCTGCAAACTGGGAAGGTACAGGGCCAAGGAAGCAATTGAGATTGAGCTCAAATGTGTGAAGAATCTTTTGTGCAATGTAGTAGCCCTGTAATTCTGCACAGATAGTTATCTGATAACTGTGCAAGCTTATATATTCTCCAAAGAGAGATAAAATAATTGTATCCATTGTCAAACACTCAGGCTTGAGATGCAGTACACTGGGAGCATGCAGAAATGTCATATACAGAAAAATGTATATGTGGCTCAATCGTGGTCTTGTGCTGCCAAGGTGCTGACAACATAATGACAAGTTTTCAGCTGCTTAATGTTTTGAATTTCTGTTTAAAAATGCTACAAACATTTGCAACCTATTACAAGAGCTTCTCTCCACCCCTTACTACAGTGTGAGCTTTGATGAGAGGACTGTATGATTTTGGCCTCACATAGAACATGGCAAACATGTAATCACAATAATGTCAGCTGCTACCCTGAAAGAGTTGACATGCTAATTGCAAACAGCTGTGAGCTTTATAAAAAAACTATTCATCTGTCTTCAGAACAGATTTAAATCAATAACTTGACTCCACAGCTGAACTGACCCTGACAGTGATGTGCATTTCATGTATTCAAATTCACAGCACACACTGTGCAAACAGTTTTACTCTCAGCATTTTCTAATCTTTACTCCATCTCAGTGGGTTTAGCTGTAAATCTTCCTGGCCACCATGCTCTTGACCAAATTTTATTAAAGCCATGCACAAGGGAGGGCATAGTGACATTTCTCATTAGTGTTGCTCATACTCCATGGGAAAATGGGGAAGAAAAGCTTAGAGTGGTGAAATCAAGAGTTCATTTTACTCTTCCAGAGGTTCAGTGTTAGAGCAGAGCTGTTATTGTGCTACACCCTGCTGGGGCGTGAAAGCACATCTTGGTCCAGATCCCACATGTTTCACTCATTAACCCGCTCTCTAACCTGAGCAGTCTGCCTGTGAAAATCATAGGATACACTCTTTTGAGATGAAATTGCATCATATATTGCACCCACTGGACTATCATCACTCCAAATCAAACATTTTCCAAAAGTTTCTCTCTCAAGTTACTGCTCTTCCTTCTCCTCGTATAAATCTAGGATGCAAAAAAATAAAAAATAACAAAAAAAAAAAAGGGGGACAAAAAGTCATCTGTTTAATGACCAATACTGACGGCTGCATCAATAAGAAGAAGGTGCAGGGGCTGGGGAAGGGGTTTTGGGTAAAGTCCATTCCCTTTATGCCAGGATTTAAATCTTTCTCTGCGCTCCATCAGTGATCACATTCCTGCCTGGATCTTTTCACGCCTGGCTGACGTCCACCTGTCCCTGGGGCTGATTTATACTCCTCTCAGTCTATGATAGTGGTAGGTGAAGGGGGGGGATTACAGGAAGGAAAGAAAACCCACAAGAATAAGATAGAAAATGTGAATGAGAGAGATGTGGAAATTAGGCTTAAATTAAAAAGAGAGCACGGTAATTACAGAGCACATAGGACTTTCAAGTTAGACTTTTCCTGGATCATGAACTAAAGCTTGCCAGTGCTGTATTCAATATAAGTCCTGTATGATAACCTGTTGAGGAGGCAGGAACAGGGTGGGATTTGTGGTTGATGACTGGGAGGGTCTGCCTGCAGGTGGGAAAGGATGAACCAAGAAGTGAGGGTGTCTATGTGTGAACACTGTGGTGGTGGTGAGATTTAAACAAGATAGCACTCGTCGACAAAGCTCACTGCTGGGATGAAGTGAAGTAGTATGGCCCAAACAGGTTTTCATAGTAACACAAACTAACCACAGTATTTAACCTAGATTAATATTTGCAGTGTGTTTCATGATAGAGCTGCCTCACCCAGTCATTTCCCTAAGGTTGCAATGTACGGCCTTTGTTGGCGATATGCTCCACAGGGAAGCTGTGTGAATGAACAGTGGATAAAGACCTCTGATAAGACTGGGTTTGGCACAAAGCTAAGAAAATAAAGATATAATAAAATGCACACAAATGCAAGTGCAACCCATTTAGAGGAGGGCAGGGATTTTTTTCACCCTCATGTCAGCCAATAATCTGAGTATTGAGACAAAAATATTACAAATAAGGTTTCGTCTTCCTGCTAAAAACAGAAGAAAAAACAAACAAAAAATCCCCCCAAGCACCACCCATAGATGACTCATGTGTTCACTCAACAATGAAACAAATATCCTATGAGGATGCCCTGAGAGATTTAGCGTCACTCTTTTCTTATAACTACAAACATATGGTCATATCAAATGGTAAAAATGAGCTGCAAGAAGACATGTCATTTAACAGTGTTGATAAAAACATGTGGAAAATAGAGAAAATGAGTTAAAGCAAACGTGGGGGGAGGAGGGAAACACTTTCCTTGTCATTTCTAATGTCAGTTATCATCCAGCTTGTCAGTGTACAAACACTTTGGCATTCACACACTGCTCATTAAAGCTCCTTTTGAGGACCTGTAGATAGATTTAGTCTAGTGTGTTCTTTCAGGTGCTCCCCACACCTTCTTTCCAGTGCATGAAAGCACATGTCTCTGTCTTTGGCCCCAGTGCCCTCCCGTAAAATGTTCACTGGAGGCATTTGCCAGGAGAAGCTGCTTTATGGGACCGATGGGATCCCAGAGCAGGGAGCTCCTGTGCACAGCGTATGGTTTGTGATCATAAGTCTGATCTCCTTCCTGCTGTGATTTTCCACTCGCCGTGCATAAATAATGTAACACATGCACTTGTGTAGGCACACAGAAACACATAAGAATATAGACCTGCAAGAACAGTGCATCTCCAACAGCCTGAGTTTGGTACTTGACAGTAAATCCGAGAATAAATAAGAAAAGTCCATTCAGTTGAGGAGTTGGATTACCCCTGATGTCTGTTTGTATTATAGCTTACAGATATCTCTTTATTTTCAAATAATATACCAGGAATTTACAAGCTCTAGAATATAATTAAGAATACCAACAAAACTACTTTTGACCCTGCTGGGTCACATACCATCAGTGATATGTGGAGCAAGGCAGATCATATAAAAACACTTCATTATCTAATTTGATTTAAAAGTGACTTTTAAAAGAAGGAGAGAAATAGGTTTAGCCTTTTTTGGCAGCTGAAAAAATTTTTTTTAGTTAAACTGCAAGATTCACAATCTAAGGATGTTTCTCATTAGAATTTTGGTTACTTGAATACTTTGACACATTTGGGTTTGAAGCAGCTTTTGCAACCTGACAGTAATAAAGTAATTTGGATAGAAACTGGAATCAGGTTTGGTGTATTTCAACACGGCATATATTAAAGAGACAATACTCAACTTATACTATTTTCTCAGTGATGCGCCTCCTATCCTATTAATTTGGCATCCATCTTCCATTCTACCTGTATGTGAGCTCTCTCCAGACAGTAAAATACAGTCTTTTCTTGACTTGTCTTATCTCTTGCTCTTCTTTGGCTTTCCTTAGTTTCCTCTCTTCCTCCGATAATGTCTTCTAGCATTTATTTGCTGAATCTGCCGGTGTGTGTTTAAAACGTCCGGTTTGTTTACATTCGCTTGCTAGCGTGTAGCGCATGCGCAAAGCAAAACTCAGCAGGCGGCGTCACGGATGTGAAAGTTGCATAATGCGGTTTCTCAGCCGTGGGACGGTGCTGGGCCGCGACGGCTCTAGAAAGGCACATAATAGATATCACTGTGTCATCAAACGAGTCCGGAAAGTGGAGTTTTAAGGTCGAAAAAGTTATATAGTAGGCCTTTAAATGAAAACAAACTGATGCTGAGCAGTTCTTCATGAGTTCACTTTATATACATTTTATAGTTTGGACTCCTGTAAAGGTCAGGAGTATCTTATGACGGCCTCAACTCCAAACTCTGTTAACCACTTCTCGCTACCAGCCATCCCTTACAGGGCTTAATAGAAGGGAGACTGGATGGAAAGGTTTGTTTAGTTTTCAGAGGGAAGCCTGGGACAGGAAACATTTCTGTGGGGGACAGGGGGGAGGGTACAGAGGCATCCATCCACAGAAATGACAGTAAAGCCAGTATTAAGAGGAGGACCCGGTGTCCAGCCTCACCTCTGCCCCTCTCGTCTGTCACTCAACACACAGGGCCTGACAGATGACATGGTTGAAGGAGGAGCAGATACATTAAAAAATGTTTTGGAATGAGCATACATAAGCATTTTAACAACTTGGAAATTTGACCAAATTCTGTCTGCCTCTTGGTGTTTATAGGTTTCCTCCTGAGTTTCTCTTCATCTCTTCAACTCAGTTTATAACTGTAAGATACAAAAAGATGCGAGTCCAAGCATGTTGTAGCAATGATAATCATGGTTTAAAGGGAGGTGACAGAATCTTAGATAAGTTACATGCTGACTGCATCAATTTCCAAACAGGAAAAAATGTGTTTTTGTGGTGCTGATATGATACAGAAATTAAAAAAGCCATTGTCAGCATCACAAGTTCCATCTCTTTAGTAATGTTAATGTAGCAGTGGTTTGTAGTTGTTTTTTCTGCAATTACTTCAGACAAAACTGCAATATCTAAGCAGATATTGGATGGATTGTCAATAAGCAAGTCATCCACCCTTTTCTTTGCATTTGATGTGAGAAGAAATCCCCCAACATATTTGTGTAATTCAAATAGCTCCATGTAACGCTCCAGGGGTTATTATACTTCACTAAAGACCCATTTTGCACTTCTGCTAACACCCACTAACATCTGGCTCTTGAGTGCAATGGGAAAGAGTTTAGTCAATATTTAGTCCTTTTCCAAATGACTGGAGTAAATGGGGGTTTTAATAGACTTCAGCTCGGCTCAGCATCACTGGGAACATAACACCTGGGTGTACATGGTAAATTTTTTACCAAAGATGCTGCACTGGGCAATATGGGCAATAAAAATGTACACAGCTCAGTTTTTTCTGGCCAAAAACACATATTTGCCTACTATAATTTATCACATGGATATTCTGAAAGTGTAACAAATCAAGAGAAAAAAAGTTCAAGAAAGTTTATTCACTCTCCTGCTTTGTGAGGCTGACACAAGGCTTGTTGAAGTAGCATGCCTGTTCTCGGTGAGGAAGAGTTATATGTCCTGCTGATGATAAACTAACTGCAACACTCAATAGGACTGGCTTAGATTGGCTTGTTTTAGCAGGTGTATCAACATTTTAGCATGATACTTTTGGTGTAAAAAGGGTATAAGCTTGCAAATAGAGGGTGAAAAGGATGTTTAATTACAGTTTGAGTGGGATTCTGCTATGATAAAGATATTGTGCTGTTTAGGTTTGACTGAACAGAAGACATTTGGTATGTGCGTAATGTTTTTGTTTTGTGATATTTTACATTTTGTGATGAAAAAGTATCTTCTGTGTATCACAAAATGCATTTTCTGAGAGCGCACCATGTTTTCTGTTTTGATATAACTAACTGAAAATGTCCTATTTTCAGTTTTTCTGTCTATTTTCTTGAAATTTTGGTTTGTGTTTTTGTTGTTCTGGTCATGTTTTATTGGGTAATTGCATCTAAGCGCGACCATACAAAAACTCCATCGCTCCATTTTGTTATCTTCAAATTATATTTCCAGATTCGCTATGTCAAATCATTGAACGAGTCCCCACCCACTTCTGAACTTTCCCTTTTGGTTAAACATTACTGCACTTTGAAAACTTTACAAGACTGCTCACATTGACTGGAGGAGCGCTACCATATACCTTAAACACTCTTTCTCTTGGTGAAACATCTGATCGACATTACAGACTATGCAGCATGCCACAGCTGAAACAGCTCTTTTATAAACTCATCTTCTTTTGCATATTTGAGAATGTCTCTTTGTGTTGATGGAAATTATGCGACTGATCCACCTCCTCTGGCAATCTTAAAGTGTTGGATTCAAGGGATGTTGGGGTAAAACCCTGCAGTTGAATCCTTTGTAAGCTCAGATTACCTCCTGCAACAGGTTTATAAACAGCCTGTCATATTAATTCAGTCTGACTGCCTGTGGCTCAGAAAGAGCCTAATGTAGTGGTGAGGAAACAGTCAGCTGAAGTCCAAGATAATGAATAATTATTTCCACTTCTGTTCACTTCTACCCACAGCACCCCTCCTAGCAACACCAAAACTCCCCATGTGTTTACATTTGAGACATAATGATGGGCTTTCTTCTGCAGGAAACCATAAAAGATGCTAAGTGCATACCCCAAAATAAGCATGAACAATACTACACTGTGTTTATAGCTTACTTCGTGAATTTACAAAAAATCTTTATCGGAGGTGCTCAGTCACTGAAACGCTGGTTTCTATTTTGAGAAGGAAAGCAAATACATTACAGTAAGGATGTTCTGTTTACATCAATCATTCTGTTTCAGGTGTAGATGATGTCCAACAAAGGAGTCCAAACATTAAGAAAGACAATTATCCCCCAAAATATAACAGATGAAAGTATGTTGTATTTTAATCAGTGTTGTTGCTGAAACATGGCATTCCTCATAAAGCCTGAAAACTAACAAACAGTAAACATATACAACTCCCGAATTCAACATCCCTGGCTTAATTTCCTATTTTTGAAAAAGTTGTTTAACACATTACACTTTTCAGTAGCTCTGTTAAATCTCACCGTAATGACATGTTGAGCTGCCAAGGCAGGAAAATTGCAGCCAGCATGTTTCAAACCTGACAGCTGTTTTTTAACAGAACAGCAGAAACTATTATGGGGCACAATCAAAGCCAATAACACTTGTCCAATATCAAATTTGAGGTTGACACTAAAAAGAGCAGAAGTAGTGATTATGGTTTGATAAAGGCATCAGTCCCACAGAAAGCTGGAGCCAGTTTGGTAGTCTGTCCATCACACAAAAACAGAGATGGACAGAGACACAGAGAACATTATTAGTGATAAATTGACAATGATGTTGATTTGATGGTTGCCATATTCAAAAATGTCTGCTTCTTTCACTATGCATGTAGCCAAACCACTTCCAGCATTGACCTGGTTTTTATCATCTTGTTTTACCTGTTTGTTAGCAGCAGCATTGCCAACTGATGATTTACAAACACTTTGTTAAAGTACTTCTTCAGAAAATATACAACACACTGATAAATCTGCATCACAAGCAGGACAAAAGAGGGAAAATGATGGACAGCCAAGAGCTCAGGTATCTACGATAGACCAAAGGGGGAAAAAAACAAACATATATAGACAACAACAAACTCCAGTTTCTGAAAAAGAAAGGATGAGATCACCTTCTTCCCTCCACTTGCAAACAGAGAATATAACAATGACTGAGGAATGTAGCAGCGTGGCTCATCCCCATCCTCATCCAAACCTGAACATTATTTTATCTTAAATACACCTCATTCAGGGCAATATTTAATACATTTGAGTTCAAGTTATACATTCTAGTATGAATTAAGGCTTTTTTTGTGGGCATGATATAGCTGTGGTGTAATGAGGTTGAGCCAATAGTGAAAAGTAAGAATAGAATAGAACTTTTCACTAATTTATTACTTTAATCTAACCTCTTTTTTCCCCAGAATGTTACCAGCCTACATTTTCCTTTAACGTTATGTTGCTATAACTCATTGAAATAAGGGAGGATGACAATGACTTAATCTCTAACACATGTGAAACCCACAAATTCATCAGAAAAGTGAACTTTAAACGCAGCTCTGAAGAAAAAATGCCCTTCTTTTAGCCTTCACCCCACCATGCTCATGATTCCCACACACCAGAAGCACACATTACTTAGACACTGCAGAGTAGGTACCCCCAGGGCTTTTTAGAGGTCCCAATTTCAGTTTACACATAAACAATTTTGAACCTACTCACAAAACAGCAAAGCTGTTTTAACTCTTTCTAGTTCACAAAGGACAAGAAAGACTTTTAGAAAAGGAAAATAAGCCACAGCAGTTTGGAGAATGACTGCATTGAAAATTATTCAAAAATTACTTAAAAACTTAAAAAAATAATTGCTGGGTGTTGAACTGTTGGTTTGAACTGTCTCACATGTTTTACCAATTCCTTATAGATCAGGTGTTAACACATATTTTACACATCTGCAAAGTAATTGCATAAATAGGGCAGATAGGATCTTTCTTGCTGCCGCATGCTGCCGTAGAAGACTTTAAAATGACTGCTGGTCTTGAAGCGTGTCATTGGTTAATTCTGGAAAAGGCTTGTGATGTCGGGAAGGTCCCATGATGCAGAACTAGTAGCACAAAAAACATTCCCAATTACTTTTTTATTATCATTACCCCAGAAATCAATACATTTTTTAACAAGCTATCACTGAACAATAATGGAGTGTGACTGTAAAAAAAAGGACAATATATTTCCCCTCATTGACCCTGCCAGTCTCCCTCTCTGGTCTATAGTCACTCTCTTGGGACTCACAGGTGCCAAATAAATCCACCAAGTCCTCCCCTTGTGAGTATCTATGATATATATCTTGGATACACAAGTTTGGAAAAGAATGCCGAGCCGACCAGTCATCCCCTCTATCAAAACACCAGTATCCATGTATCCACTTGAATACACACTCACTATGATTGATAGTCTTAATAGATTTGAACATGAACTATCCCACAGAAATGAACTAAAAATACAAACCCTCATTGGTATTTATGAGTGCTGAGAACAAGCTGAACTGGAAGATCAAGCAGACATGTGGCAAAGGCTATTTTTATGCAATAACCATAGGCGATTGTGAAGCCTTTGGAGCACAGCATTCTCTAATGTGTGTGCATAATGGCATAGAAACTGGCATCCATTAGAAGTCAACAAACAATCTGTTTCTATTCAGGCTTTTCTCACACTCATTGAACTGCAGTGCATTGGGCTGCTGTGGCTATGAAGATACAATACATGGTGTAGTTTGCAGTCATGATTATGAATATGTCTTTGTGCCTAAATGATGCAAACCAAAGTCATTACTCTCTTTTTCTCCCTCTTATCAAGGTAGAGCTCAGAGGAGTGTGCTGGAGGAGTGTAATGGAGATAATAACACAGCAACCCGGCTGCTGATGGGGACTGTGGAGCAGAGCCAGGTTGGAAGTCAGCATGTTAAAAGTCAGAGTATATGGTTGCTTCATAGCACATTTCTGAGGACAGGACCCGACAGGTCAAGAAAAAGGAGAGAGCAGGTGTGAAAGGTGGATGAAGTGGGGCCTCTTTGCTTTTTGTGCATGCGTGAGAGAATGTCCCAACTCCCTGAAACATTTCCAGCCATACTGAGTGACAGAGAAAAGATGATATAATAAAATGCAAAAAATATGAGAAATTAGAACCAACTGTAATGTTTTGATACATAAAATATTGAATTTTTTGTTGGCTACTTTTTTTAAGAGTGAATTACACTAACACTAATTACAGTGACTCCACACCCACACTAGTTGATACACATTGCTCATTTTTGTTCCTCTAAACCATTCAGGCATCTGCTTCCTGTTTGCCCCCATCCCAGAAGCTTAAGCCCCATGGAATCGCTCAACACCATTTCACTTCCTCTCCTCTGTCTCTCCATCCTGCCCCCTCTGTTGGGAACTGTTGACTCACGGTTTACTAAATCAACAGTGTTGCAACAGAGGCATCTATCTGGTCTGGGTCAGTGCTGAGGCCTGCTGGTCATTTACCTCTTCACCGGAACAAACCCCTGCAGTGATAGTCAACACACACTGACGCATGTGATAACAAACTGAGCTGCTTTTCATTTGAGAACAAGCCCATTGACACTACTGCACAGTCGGTGGAGAAATATGGTGTCAAAAAGTGAATGAACAGCTTGTATTTATGCCAGAAAATGTTTGTTGCAAGTTCTCTTTCCAGCACCCGGGGGTTTAGGGGAAGCAGATGTTGTTTCCATGCTCTGTTCTCAGAAAACATCCTCAGCCTGTTGATAAGTATGGCCTCTTTTTCTTTGAAATGATGCACAAGGACAGCAGCAACTTTGTTTGGTTGCAAGCCAGAGGCTGCATGCCAAAGTATGGGAGTAGTCAGAAATGTCCACGTGTCCTCAATGCATGCATTCACATTTTCTTAGCCAGCAGGTGAATTAGTTCATTATTTGCCTCTAATGACGATTTGGAGCAAAAACTGACATGCAAAGGATTGAATTAATCTGTTTTACTTTAATTTCTTACTCCAGGCATAGTAGAGGATAAATACTGACATTTAAAAAAAAGGCCACCACTATGTGCATTAACAGCTGCTTCTTAGCCCGACAGCAGTAACACAGAAAGATACAAACAACATTAACAAAAAAAAAAAAACCTGATTGTTTTAACTGGAATGTACAAGAAAGCAACTCATCTTCAAGGCACAAATACAAACTTCAGTAATTGGTTGGGTTTAATCTTTTGGGATTCAAATCAACACTGTAAGAGCAGCCAACAAAAATCCACCCTGACTATCTCTGCTAAATGCAGGCACAAACTTTTTATAGGGGCTTCCCTAAAATACACCAAATATATCTGCTTATAAGAGGTCAGGGAGTGTAATATGTGAAATGTGCCTGCATGAATGTGTGCCTGTGAATGTGCCTGAGTATACGCACTGCAAGTGATAACGTCCTTGCGTATATGCGCTGCATGCATTCCTCATCTCTCCCCAATGACAGGGGAATGCAAAAACATGACTCCCTTGGAGTGGAACCATCTGCCTCACTTGTAATCAGCTTGTGCAGTGTCAGGGTGTTTACATTAAAGCTGCATGCTTGAAAGAAAAAAGAAAAAAAATCCGCAGGACATCATAAATCAACTTCCTGTTAAAAAACCCCCACAGTTTATGTGGCCTCGTTGGTGTGATGCTTATCGCTGATGAAATGAGCGATGTGAATGTGGGAAACAACCAGGCTGCACAATTTACAAACTCTCCCGTGTGTTTGCTTCTCCTGGATGTTTTCAGGCAGCTTTGGAAGCTTAAAATATTATCTGGCTGTTAGAAGGTGATGTTATTGGCCCTTTCAACATTACCAATGTGTTAAAGGTTTGTGAAAAATGATTGACGAATGCCATCATGAGGCTCTCATTTTCATGTGCTGAACTTCGTTTATAGCTTCTCTCTTTCACTCCATCGGGTGAAATAAACATCTCCTCTGAGAGAATGAAATTCCAGGGCTGCAGCTGTGGTGTACAACTACAAAGTAAGTAGCGCAGGACAGCCTGATTCACCCCCAGACGGCTAACCTCTCGCACAGCATGTAGCCTCCTGCCGTTGCCTTAAAACCAGACCTCTTCTGGATCCAATATGAGCTGCAGCATTAGCTGTAACACGAGGATGCAGTCAGGATATTAACTGGAAATTAAATAGATGGACTGAAACATTCATCCTGCAGCCATGAATAATGACTATATGATAATTCTTCTTTGTGGATTCCAAGTCAAACAGTTTTCTCTGATTAGGCTTCCACACTGAGTGCTAATTGAATTTAGAGGGCTGACATTTAATACAATATTTATAGAAAATCTCTAATTCCAGTTGCTCTTTCGTCTTCCAAATGGACTCAAAAGTATTTCCTTCAGAACTCCAAAAATCAAGTTAAGTTCTTTTCCAACATTACCGAATAACAACTTTCTTTTCATGCAGTATTCACTCATCACTGCGTCGGTTCTATTTTTGGATGTTGAACTGAACGACTCAGTTTGGTTGGACAGCCAGCACAGAGGGTGATGTTTTGCCTGGAGGCTCAGGAAAGCCTGACATGCATTCAGTTCGACTGCCAAGTTCACCCCAGGACATACTGACAGGAGAAAATAAACCATTACACCCTCGCAAAGTATTCGCTGAGAGCAAGTGGCCCGTTTATAGGTGTTTGTGTGAAAGAGAGCGGGAGATATGATGCATGCAAGTGTGGGGGAACAATAAACACAGCTTGAAGTCTTGGACACCAAACTGTGGGTTGTTGTGTCAGTTTTAAAAGATATTTGGCCATAAAAGCACACACACAAAAAAATCCCACTAACTTGCCAGCACACCCTCACCCACATAGCTGTTGGTGTTTACTTATTCTTGTTGGTGGAAGCAGAAGCTAAGCAATTAATCTAGAAAATATTTCCACCTAAAAGTGCACACAAATACAGAGACCATTCATATAATTTAACAGTTTAGCTGCTTGTACCTCACACACTCTCTAAATCTGAACCTTTAACTCTCTCCCTCTGTGTCAAATCTTCCCCCCTTTCCTGTGTGACGTCTGAATCTGTGCTGCTGCTCCTGATGGGCCAGGTGTTTGGAATAAACTTTTTTATAAGTGCTGCTAAGATGTAATATGGAGGCAGGAGATTGGAAGGAGCTCAATAAATAACAGTCAGGCCTCTTTAAAACCAGGTCTAGAAAATAAAGGGATCATTCGAACAAGCAGACACTGGTAAAATATACGAGTCCATGTTTCATTACCAGTGAGTGAAGGTCAGTTTATGTTTCATTACTCTTTTATTAGGTAACGGGAGAGGAAGAGAGGAGACTTCTCAAAGCACTAAGTAGCATCCATGGCAAAAAAAACTCATGACCTTGAGAAGGGCTGAGTGCCTTTGGAGGGAGAAGAAGCAGAGCTGAGAAAAAAAAAAGTTTGGGGAGCTTGTCAAACAGCCAGGGTGAAAGTGCTGCAGCCAGCTTATCTTCTCCAAAGCAAAGCAAGACCCCTACTTCAGACAAACACCTTCAGTAAAGAATGCAGTGAGCGAGATCTGGGCCACAAAATGTCCTTGATCAACCTCACAGCACAGACTCTGGACTTTGATGAGAAGGCACCTGGCTGAAAGGAGGTCAAGAAGGTGATCGTGTAGCTAAGAACTAGCTTAACTCCAGACTATAAGAACTGCCTATTGGGTTTGTTTAAAGGTTATTGGGGACTCTGACACTGATTTTGGGTGATCCAAGATGTGAGTTCAGTGAAGAACTTGATTTATTTAACCATGAGATGAAGGTAACCCTGGCTTCAGCACTCCAGACAGAAATGTAGCTTAAACTCTGACTAATCTACAATGACAAGCATTAATCTCTCAAATGAGGACTAGATTGGCCGATGATCCATTTGTTAACAATCTAAGGACAGTGTGATCAATCTCTGGACATTGTGAATGTAAAAGTATGACAACAGACATTGATGCAGCTATCAGATTGTCAGTTTGCTCCTGTGCACTGAGACATTCCCACATAGTCTGACTATAACAACAGTATGCAACACCTCTGTATGAAGCTTTAGATGTGTTAGACATGAACAAACCACAATGATATGCCAAGTTGTGATTGATGGCACTTGTAGGACATTCCAAACATTGTTAGCTTATCATGTTGGAGTTCTGGGAAAATGTCTGAGTGAGGATCATTAGTGTTAGACTGAAACAACAATGTTAAGATTTTTAAACTAGTCTATACCACCATTTTTAAAAAGGTTTTGGTTGTGTATAAAATGTAAATAAAACAGAATACTGTGATTTGGATATAATATAAACCAATGCTTATTCACAATGGACCATATAAAACAGGCTGCATGTTAAAAAGGAGACATTTCACCATTTGATTAAAAATACAGCAAAATATCTAAATAATGTGCAGTAGGCTGTCTCCTCTTCTTTTGACAGCCTATAAACATTTAGGAACTGAGAATACTCTTTGCAGGACCTTTGGGGGAATAATGCTGCCCCATTCTCATCTGACATGGATTATACTGTAGTTGCCTAACAGTCCTGGGTATTCTGATGCAGGCAGCCCAGAACAGCACCCGGACTCTTTTACTGAAGACATGTTGCAATAAATGCACAATGGGCTTTAGCATTGTCTTGCTAAAATATGCAAAGCCTTGCCTGAAAAAGTTGTTGTCTGGATGGAGGTAAATGCTGCCCTAAAACCTGTGTAACCCTTTTAGGATTGTTAGTGCTTTTCCAGCTGTGCAAGTTTCTTGTTCTGTGGTATTAATGCATCCCCAAAGCATCAGAGATGCTAACTTTTGCAAAACGTCCCGAATTTGCGAAAAAGATTTTAAATTTCAGTTCCCTTTAACTTATCTTTGGCCCAGAGAAGTCACCGGTGCCTATGGATCATCTCTTATGGCTTTTTTGTTTCCTATTACAGATTCTTCTACAATTTGTAAATCTTTTTGTTCTTTTTTCCCCCAGATTGCTTAAGCTGTCCATTTTTACTTCTGAGAGACTCTTCCTCTATAAGGTCCTCTTTGATACCCAGTCTTGTTGTTAACCAACCAAATTGTTCATCAAAGTGCTTCTTTGTAGTACCACTTACTTTTAGGCCTTTTCTTATTTCGATGGCAGCTATTTTCAATTCAATTCAATTAAATTTCAATTTGGTTAGCTGGTCAGTGTGCATGACTCTCACCTGGGAAGTTGTGGGTTCAATCCCCACATGGGCCCTCCTTCATCTTGCCACAATAGCCTGCATGGTTTCAGTGCAAGTTGATTATTATTCATGTTTTAATATTCATGGATGTTTAAATTTAGACAACTAGACAAGGTTAAAAGTATGAAAAATTATATGTAAAACTTGATCAGTTTGACTGTGGAAACATTTTCAACTTACATGACCAAAATTCGTATTATTGGGTTGATCTATGGCTTGAAAGTTGTAGATCTATAACTATGATTCATGTTGATATTTTCATTTTCTATCAGCTGCACAATATTCCAAACTAAATGGAATAATTGATATGGGAGCATTTCAGGGGGAATTCTGCTTATCATCCATGAAGAAAAAGCTGACAAATGAAATATTTAAACGTTAAAGTGATAACTGTCTGACTTCTTTCTACACTCCTGTTTTTTTCTTTTTTCTTTTTCCTTAAAAAAAGCAAGAGCAAAGATTAAATATCTCACCTCAGACAGTGATAACCAACTCAGAGTTACGAGTTAAAGTCATGGTATTTAAATTCTGCTCTCTGGAACAGACCCTGAAGTAAGAGCAATGAACCCAATGAGAAATTAGGATTTTTAAGGGACTAAGTTGCCAGAAATCTCACAGACGGTGTACTTGGAGGACAAAGGTGACAAAGGTTGCTTGGATCTCACAAAGGCCATTTATACCATATTCCTAAAAGTAGTTGAAATGTTGCTGAGATAGTTCTATGTCCCTGGAACATATAAGAACCTGATTCTGCATTTACAATAACAGGCTCAGTCTGATATTCTCTGCTGGGTCTACCAATTTAAAGTAGCATAGCCTTGAGAAGGGACTTAACCTTGCTTGTGCTCTCCATAGTTTGATAGAATTTAGTGCAGAAAGCATGTGAAAGCCAGTGTCTGAAAGCTGTCCATTATGGACAGCCTGTTGTCCTCTTTACAAGCAGTTGAGTTTCAGAATGTAGTCGCAAAGATGTCCTTTTTTAATCCCTGCTGTTTGCTTTTGATCATTTATTCTCTCCAAGATCTCATTCATACTGACCAGACTGACCATAGTGCTATGGCATTGTTACTACTCACCTCTGTTAAAGCAACACCTCAATATGAATGTGCCCAAGGGGAAGTACTGGAAAGTGCTGATCCAGCAGCTGAGGAAGATTTAGAAAGCGGGACTGTTTAAATGTGGTAACAAGGACCTTGGACCATGTAAACAGCTATCTCTTCTGTTAGTGTTGCCAAAACCACCTCCTATGGGTCAAAAGCATAGAAACTAAAGCATGATTCTAGCACAGACAGAGATCCAGTGCAGGTCTAAAACTGACAGTGTTTTATATTTCTTGTTCAGCTGTCAGATATATTGTAATAGTTGTCTTATATTCAGATAGCAGTCAAATTTGAACCAACTCATTATAATCCTCAAGTGGGTATCACACTTAAATATCACAGATAAAATGGCTCACATCATGATATCAACATAAGTAATTAAAGCTAAAGCGGAGCTTGTATTATTACTATCCCATTGCCTTCAAAATGATTGTTTCAGTTTAAATATTAGTTAAACAGGAACTCATGTGTTTGATGTACTTATTCATTTTTAATGATCTGTAGGGACTAAAGTCACAAACTGATCAAAATTTTATAATTGCAACTTTAAAAAATGATTACATCCAAATCAAGCACAAAAGATGCCATCAAGTTAGAAAGTACCCAGAGCTGAAATACCTCCTTTATCTGAATTCAATTAACACAGGAAGAGATGCTATCAGAGTAATATTCAAGCCCCTGAAACTGTTCTTTATCCATGTTATTTCAGTGTATTTCACACAGAACACTCTGCGTCACCCTTGGGGAAAAAAGAAGGAAGAAAAAAGATATAGCCTTGCTGCCGCATTTTTCAAATACATCCATTTTCTCAGAGGAAATGATAGCCTGTCAGGACTTTTCAGCCAGTGCAGCCTGTAAACAGACCGTGCAAAAGAAAGATGTCATTATTTTTAAAGGTTTGAAAAGAGTAGGTCCAAATTTTCTCCGGCTAAACTGAGCTAAAGTACACACCCTGTGTGTGCATAAATTAAATCTCTTCTGTCAGAAGTGTTTTCATACATCAGAAACACAGTTTAAGCCATAAAAATGACATATTAACTCTATCAGCTGATCTCTAAATGACTGCTAACAAAGTGTAACTGAAAACATTATATTCTGATACAGCTACTACAAAAAAAGGTGTAAACATATTGCTAACTGACCCAATAAAAAGTGAGGAAACAACACTGTTCACTATCATAAAGCTAAGAAGACTTTCAGGCAGCCAACCCACTGTTCATATGCTGTGCTGATAATAAACTGAGATTTCAATCCTGTTT
>JBBBVU010000006.1:8877672-8899638 GCA_037177055.1 Atherinosoma microstoma
CCCCCCCCCCCCCCCCCCCCCCCCCCCCCCCCCCCCCCCCCCCCCCCCCCCCCCCCCCCCCCCCCCCCCACAAACATCTATATATATATATACTAATAAACTTGTACTATTCATCTAGTTGGGGTAGATTATTCTTAGTTTTGAATAATGTTTTTTTTTCACCTAAATGGGTGAAATATCTTCAGATTTCAGTCACACTGGCTCATCTTCCAAGTTCAAGTCATGCAACAGATTTCTACAGAGTTAAACTTCAAACTATTACCATGCTTTCAGTCCACAATGCAGACTACCAATGCAACTCTGTAAAACAAAGAATTTACAAATGCTTGAAAGTGAAACACTGATGTATTTTTTTGGGAGGGGGCAGATACCTCAAGTTACTAATCTGTAGCTGTGTCTCAAGGAAGATTACGTTAGACACCTCCCACAGATGGTCTATTAATGTCAGCACACAAGCTAGAGTTCAGAACACATCCTTGTCTGAAGAACGATCTAGACTACTACAATACTGCTGTATACTCATGGAATTCACATTGAGCTTTGGTGAAAGCCAACAGCTCTCTTAAAATATTATTTTAGCCTCCAGATGTGGTGGTTGATGGCCAACATGGCCTGAAGTACACGTCAATTGGCATGTGTTGAAACAAGAGTTGGTAAGTCACTGGGTAGAACTACTGTACATACAATATGACTGGCACAGTCATGATGGTACATTATTTACATACTGACCAGAGTGTGCTGGCTTGTGTGGCGATTTGGGGGCAATGGCAGAAAAAATACATTACAAAAACCCCTCCCATAAATCAAGATAACATGAGGATCATTTTATTTTTCTTTAAAAATAGATCTATGCAAAAGTCAGTCTCAATATTAGTGTAGCTTAAGGTGTCCACAGACGTTGTGGCAAAATGGCAAGAAAATGATTCAATAATCCTAAGAAGAAGAAAAAAAATGCTACTCTTTCATGAATGTGTCTGCAAAGCATTTTTAAAAGAAAAGACTTAAGTAGAATCACTGATTAAGTGAACATTGTAAAGCTGAGAGAGCAAAGAGATGTGAGGCCTGTTTCACCAGCATAAGTTAAACCATGTCTCAGACTAACTTAAGGAAACTTTGACTGTACAATCAATGACTGTGATACAAGCCCCAGGGGTTTAAGGAAAGGTCTACACAAGTGAATAAATAAATTATCATGAAATTACAAAGAAAATAAAGAATAAGTGAAATACATTTGAAAAATTTCCAGAGGCTATGTTCATGCAATCAGAATATAAATAGGAAGAAGTCTAGAGAGCCTAAAGCAGATACCAATACGCAAAGGCAGGATGCATTGTACAAATGCTTAACAGTCACTGGTTAGTAGCATTGCCATGGTTTAAAGATTCACCATCATAAAAAGAAGAATGCACCAAAAATGCAGAGCAAACCCAGAAATTAAACTAATAAATCTGTGAGCTTGTATTCTCATTTAACTATGAAATATTACAGTATCAATTATCAGCCACCTGTTAGTCTCAAAGAGCCTACAAAGTGAGATAAGACAAGCATGTACAAGATGCGCTTGAGAGGGCTTTAGAGTGGCAACGGATATGTGATCATTTCTAATCTTAAAGCATTCATGTCATTACCAAAACAAAACAAAATGAAAAGAAAAAAAAAAACATTCAGCCAAGCTCTGTCTAAGCAGAGCCTGCTCTGGTTTTCACAGTGTCTGCCACTGAGGCAGGCCAGGTAACAGAACATGATGATTGGAGGATAGCTTAAAAGGTCAGAGAGTGTCAGAGGGTTAAAAGCTTGACAGCTCCGCAGACTCTTATTTCGCCTGGCCTAAACACACACACACACACACAACATGAACACTCATAGATACTGTAGATGTATCAAAGAGTAGAATGATGCTTCACATTCATACTGAGAAACACTTGTCCCATGATCTGTCTGTATAGAAGGAACAGGGAAGCTACCTGGAAGCCATTTAATTCTGAATGAGCCCGTGAGTACCAGTTTCCTTGGCTAAGAGTAAGTTTAAGACAGGATTTATTTATTTTTTTGGCAATGGAAACATACCAGTGCCTGATCATCATTACAGCAGCACTGAGTAAGAGTTACCATGTATACGCCTTGGCATGGAGGATCCAACAGTTTTACCCATTCAGTTCTTGGCATTGTGACTTCCAGGTATCTCACACTAGCTGCCTAGATGTTAAAAATAGATTTCCACAGGGATGAGTAAAAGCAGGAGACAATGCATTCCGTAAATATCAAAGGATATGTGCGCACACACTTTGATATTCAGTTCTCTCTTCAGCAACTATAGGGATTAAATGCTACTTATTCAGGTAAATGATAAAAAGCTTATTCAGATTTTTAGAAACCAGCGAAAAGGTTTCAAACGTTTTCACTCCGACAGAAAACATTAATGCTTTATGTCACTGGTGGCATCAAGACTCCATTGTTACAATCCCTTGTCTCAGAACAGTGAGCATGGTATACCAACAGAGAAGAGAGACAGAGAGGTAGATTGATTTGAAGCCAGAATTGTGGACAGGATGAGGATCATTTCAATACAGAGGAAGAGGAAGGAGTGAGTGAAGGAAGGTGGAATGGAGGTATACAGAAGTGACATCTGTGATCAAGTGACTGGACTTGAAGAAATACCTTAAACCACAATGAAGAGAGGGGGGGTTGCTACATAATTCTGGACCTGTATTGCTCAGGGGACCCAGAATTGAGGGCGAAGTGTTACACTAGGTTGATGTGAAAGGACGAGGCGCATGGGGGTTAATAGTTTCTTCAACACTGCTGGCAGAGCCTTGTGTGACTGTGCTATCAGGCTTGTTGCACAGTGAGATCTGACTTCTGGGCAACTTGAAGATGAGGAACCGTCGGTGCAGAGTGTCCTCCAGGCCCCTCCATTTTTCAGAGTGAATCCACACAGGGGAAGTGAAGCTCTGAGTTGGCAATTTGTTCTGGTGCCCACCTTAGGTCTGCTCCACCTGGCTTGCCAAAACCCACATTGAGGGTTGTCCTTTCATTCAGGCAGGTCCTCCTGTATGCCAGTCACGTTTTGTGGCTTTCCCTCCTAAGCCCTCTCTGGTTTCTGCAGGTGTCTTTACCTCCTGAGGAGACCAGAAAGGCTGGAGTGGGTTCTTGGGCGCTATTTCCGAAGGAAACGTTGAGCGAGGATGGCAGCATCTAGCGGGCTGACGGGTTGAGCATCATGGCCCAAACGCCTTACAGGTGGAATGCTGCCAAACTGGCGCTTGGAGAGAAAGCTCTTGGTTTCATGGATAGTGTTCTTCTCTTCAGCCAGCAGCAGTTGCTGGCGCATGTAGTTCTCAAACTCGTACTGTGAAGACTCTTCAATCACCTTGGCCTGGGCAAAGAAAATGAATTCAGTTCACTTTGCTGAAGTTACTGGGGTAAAATTTAAATAGTAAATTATATTTAGGTGGTGTACAAGCAGTCTATTACAGCTAAGTTGTTTTGTTTTAGGTTCAGCTTAATAGTTAAACATGTCAACATATCATCGGTCATCATGCATGCTCAGGATAACAAACACATATTTATCATTGGGGCCTGGAAGCAAAGATTTGAGACAACATCATCGTCTGAGATCCTACCTCTTGCAAATGCTCTGGTTGATTAACCTGATCGTCAATATCTGGAACAACCTGCAGAGGGCCACTCATTGATGAAACAGACTGCCTGTGATGTAGTAAACACAAACAAAATATTAAACAAATGAACACGGATGAGCTTGACTGTTTATGCAAATACAAATCATTCACATTGCAAATCAAAATTGCCCAACCGATCAGACAAATCAATCGACCTAACAAAGCGGCACATCATGGTGTAGTCTTTTCTAACATCCACCAGAGGGAGCAGTTACCATGAGGCAATGATGGCACTGAGTGACTCCAGCACTTCCCCTGCTGTCAGCCTCTGCTGAGGGTCCAAAACGAGCAGCTTTCGGATGAGGCACACTGTGTTCTCTGACACACGACCGTCCCTGTTAGGAAGTAGAGTGAGAAGGAAAAAGTCTGTTTATTTAAAAAAAAACAAAAAAAAAACGACACAAATCTACATCAGTTCAAAAAAGGTATGCAAATGTTTTAGAGCTAAAGTTAAGACAAAAATGTCATCAATTGCAAAAAAAAAAAGCATTCTACTGAGAATTTGTACACTGAGGCAACATATCTGCCTGAAATTGAAGATGAGTATGTCATAATGTTCGTTATAAACACAAAAACAATTAACTTAAAAGAGAAATGTGGGGAACTTAGAATTGTAAATAAAAGAAAGAATTGTGCAACTCCACAAATTTAAATAAATCCCTAGAAGGTAAAATACTCACTCTGGGATGGAGTACTCTGCAGCCTTGATTTTGCGAAAAAGTTCTTGAGGTATGCTGTCATAAAAGGGGAACTGGCCATACAGCATGGTGAACAGGACCACGCCAAGAGCCCACATGTCACTGGGTTTACCACGGTACGGTCGACCTGGAGACGAGCATAAGAGGGGATAACAGTCTGTTCTTTGTAACAACAAACTATGAACAGAATAAGCAGGCAAAACACAGTTTGACATTTATTTTGTGCCATGACACTTTTTCCCTGTGTGACACAGGACTGAGCAAAGGATTTAAAAAGTTCAGTCCCTGTCAAGTCACCAGGTCCAGTGACCAAGCAATCACATACAGTACGCAAGCAAGGACTTCAAATCAATCATGTTTCCTAGAAATTCTCAGCACAAACCTCAGCTGTTTTTGTAATCAAATCTGAGACAATAAACCAGCTGTAGATTCAAAATTAATAAACTGGAACTGATGAGGGTGGAGATTCATGGCCGTGCATTAGCATAGGCAGTGTTGTTACAGCCAGGGAGGCGGCAGCAATAGCAGCCGGCAATTATGTTAAAGCTTGTGACACACACAGGCGGGGGATGGGAGTAGATGGGAGTAGTTTCCCCTCTAGTGAGTCATCAGTGCATGAGTCACTGAAGCTCTGTTTAATTGTGTGCCTGTCACGTTATGCCGATATGTACGCAGGGGTTTTATCTACAGTTTTCAACTGGTTGGACGGGAAAGATGCACGTCTTAAAATCCTCTAAATCTTGTACGCAGCTCAGGATGTTGCTCAGGATATCCCTGATTAAACTGATGCAATTAACGTCTTCCATGGTAAAGCGTGCTCAAGCATCTGTGCGGTACTCATGTGGGTACCTTGAGAAGCTGAATAAAGACAAGATTTCTGCTTTTCTCAGGCAGACTTTCACAAAGAGAGCAGCTTCCTCTGCAGACAGCATGCATGAGAAAATGCAGCATCACCATGATTACACAAAGAGAGAGAAAAAAAAAATCTATTTCTTGCTTTTAGTAGTCCGAGATTGCAACACAACCTCCTTCGGGTTGCTCAATAATCGGAAAATCAAACATAAGGCTTCTAAACATTACGCAATGCAATTAAAAGAATCTCAGAATCCCCTGTGCAACCAAATAAATAAGAGCAACTTATCCAACCAGAGCTTTCTGCTCTGCAGTTTTGGCAAAGACATTGAACCACTGCGTTTCACTTGCAGTTAAAAAAACTTCACAATCGTCGCTTCACTTCTCACAGTGGGTTTTCACACTTGTGTATGGTCAATCACTGCTAAAGCAGGTGTGACTGATGGGACTGGTTTTTGAAAGTATCAAAAACCAGTGGGATGGTCAGCCCCTTCCAGCAAATAAATGTCAGAGAGAAGATTTTTGGACTTTTTTCATTCTAAAACAACTTGTTCGATGTAGACAATGTCTTCTAAAAAGAACAGACATGCAACATTTTCACTCACCACTTAGTACATCGGGGCTAATGTAGGCCGGACTTCCTCTCTGGTCTTTCAGCAGGTCGTCCTCGCTCACCAGGTGTTTTCCCAGGCAGAAGTTGGTAATGGTGATGCGGTGAGTCCTTTCAACACACAAAAACAAATCCGATAAATACATATTTTATATTTAGATAATGATCCAAAAGCCTGTTTTAATTCACATATTTCCACTCCTAATAAATGCATCCCCTGATATCTATCTAAGCTCATGATAAAGGTTGATTTTAAAGCTAGACTGTGCAGGGAATCAGCAGCTGGTACAATCTTCATTCAATATTATTACATGTGCAGAAATGATAAAAACAAAACAAATTCTCCAGCAGATGACTCACACAGACTGAAGATAAATAAGATAATCTAAATATTATCCATTTCCAACAACAGTTGACAATTTCTGACATCAGGGCCATTAAACGTCATAGACTCCATTTGCAATTTCCCTCTGGGATTAATGACGTATGTTTTTCATTTAATGTATTCATTCATTCATTCATAGACCCCTGCACAGTATTTACTGCAGAGAAGCATAATTCATGCAAAGGTTTCTATAATAATGTGAGCTCTGATCTGAGGAATTTCATGACCAACACTGTTACAATTTAGGAGCAGGATGACTTCAGACATGCTGGCGCTCTACTGATTTGAATTAATTCTGTCTTTTGAAACAATGTGTCACTACAAAACAGGGCATCAAAGTAAATTTGGTTTACTTATGATAGAGTGAAACTAAAGCTGTGGGACCGTGGACTGTGCTCTTTCAGCAGAGGGGAAAAAAATATGCACTTTGACAAACATATGAGTCAGCCTGAGGTTTTTGATAATTGCTGAGATGACTAAGCCTGTACAGTAATCTGTTGGCAATCAAATGTATATAAAGCTCAAGAAGATGTGAAATATGAACACAAATGTGCAACTTTAAGTGCACCCACACATTCTCTCCCAAACTGCACAGGCACACACACACACACAAAAAATCACGCTGAAGGCACATGAGTGCACATAAAAGTAGCCACCGTCTAAAGCCTGGGTCCTCTCTGGATCACGCTTTTCACCCACATCCGCTTTCTGAGAAGCCTGAGGTCAACAGCTTCCCTATTCTCTCTCACTTTCACACCCTGCTCCATCACACTTATTCACTGCTCCCATTATAGTGTCTGGAGCACGATTCCTGTTGAACACTCAATTTTCAACCAAATGCTTCAGTCTCAAATCTCCCTGGAGAACATTCATTCTACATCATTTATATTTTTTTACTTTACATGAGCCAACCTTTTCAATAGCTAGTGCAATTTAAGGCGAATACCAAACAGTGGCCTTGTGAAGTGCACAAGGATGGGGCAGAAAAGCAGAATGTGTTGCTTCAAGGAGCCTCAGCATAAAAGCTTCTTTTATGAAGCAGTCTGTTCTTTTGTCTGTGTGCATCACGACCCCGGCTTCTATTCTTGCACCGGAGATTGGATAAATGAAATTGCATGTTTGCCTCGTGAGGCAAGGGTCCCTGAGGACTGCAGAGAGACATCACCGTCTCTGCTTCCTGGTCATGTGATCCCGGGTAAGTCAAGAAACCAGAGACCTAAACAACCTCAATGACTTTTCATTCCCGCCCTGCAAAATTCTGGTGAAAGCACACCAGCTGACGGGGGGGAAAAGATGAAGAAAAAAAAAACAAAAAAAAAAAACAAGGAGGATGAACTTAGGGAGACTTCTACAGGGGCCGGTGAATTTGTCCTCTCAGAACTGTTAGAGACAGATCATTTGCAGAGTTTTAACGAGACCCAGCTGTAGCAAAGATGATATTCTTATGCTTTTTGTGCTTGTATGATTTAACTATGTACACTGTCTAGCACCACCATCTTTAAAAATGCATACTGTGAATGATTCAAGAGGGAAATCTACCTTCAGATTCATAGTATTTATAAAAAAACAAATAAAAAAAAAAACCATACATGGACGTTCATCTAAAAAAACACCAATAAATTCAGGAAATCAGGAAAATTTAAATATACATTGTAAGTGACCCTGCAGATTGATTTACAACATCCTGCTTTCATAACAGCTGGCTTTGCAAGAGGAAATCACTTCATTCTTGCATAAATTGCCGAGCTTTTAGATGCTATTGCTGCATTTCCCAGAGTGATGAAAAACAGCATTGGAGGACAGGAGATTTTGGAATGAGTCTGCCTCTAAATTGACCATGTTCTTCCCACACTGACTGTACGTTCACACACATCTGGGGTGGAGTAGCGAGGAGACATGAAAATGAGGAAGCATAGTGAATAAAGGAGAAGGAAAAGTGAGGTGTACTGCAAAGGTGACACACCAGAAGAACAGAAGCAGTAAAGGGATTTCAGTGCAGAAAAAAAAAGAAAGAGCAAAAACAGGATATGGGCTAAATAAATGATGACTATGCGTGTGCACATGTACCTAAGAGTGTGCGTGTGACTTGCATTGCAGTGTGAGTCAGCTCTGAGCTATGGGGCCTGTGGTAGGCTTCTCTTTTGTCTCCAGCTGGGACGGAGTGTTCCACTCGTCTGCTCCTCTCTCCACCCCCCTCTACTGTTTCATCACCACCACCACTACTGCTGCTGCAGAAGACGTAGAGTATGTACGGAAGTAAAAAGATAAGTCAGATGTGACATCTCAGTGCCCATACTCTGACATGCCGACCTTGTATAGGAAGTTGCTGAATTATTTGAGTGATAACTCACTGATTATCCTAATTTGTATATGATGCAAGCATACTTTATGTAAATGTATAGTGTAACGCTTTATTCATATTCAGCATAGCAACATACTCTACTCACGCACCTCCCAAAAATACAACTACACACTGCAACTATTAAACAACTAAGCTGTTTTTAGGCCATGTAAACAGAGCACACGGATGTTTCATTATGTTTCTGTGAAATAAATGCATAATTTACCCAAAACGTGAAGCTGCACCAACTTCGCTAAAAAGTAACTGTTGTTCAACACTTATTCCAACAGCCTGCCTTGTCAATTGGTTACCATTGTTTGAAATCCAACACTCTGGAAACCTCAACCAGCATTCTAGTTGTGTAAACACAGAGCAACAATCAACATTCATACTGGCATGGGGCTCTTGCATAAGTAGAAGTGCAGGCACTCTGTAGATTCTACATTAGTGTGTGTCAGCTTTAGTCATTTAGTCTTTGGCTGCACACCTCTTTTTTGAAAGAACCATGAATATCTTTAATGCAATATCAGGATAATTTCTCTTTAGCTAAATGATTATCAAGGAAATTTCTAAGTGAGAATAATAATTTTTATAACTTCCAAAATACACACATGGTCTAATAAGGTGATTGGAGAGGTTTATAGATGAGCAGTTTTCCATCCTACATGGCCAATCCTAACTGCAACACTCTGACCTGAGATGCACTTAACAGGTTCCAGTGAGCATTGTAACATTACTCATGTGGCCACGACCCAAAAAAAACATCTCTCTGAAAATGAAACCAATTCTATATTCTTTGTTCTGTTTTGTAAGGCCATCTCTGACAATCCAACCATGGGGAATGAATCATTAACCATTACTCAACACAGCCTCAGATTTAAGCACAAGAGAACAGGCCTTTAGGTTCCCCAGTCTGATCTCACTCTTAGTCTAAGAATGTGACCTCTGCTTGGGTTTAAAGCATAATGCACACTGGATACAGGCTGTTGGGGCCACTAAGGCCCTTGCACATTACTGTGTAGGATGAAATGACTGACATAGCACAGTGGGATATGTTTTTTGTTTTTTTTGCCAGTGAACTGATTGACAAGCCCGGATGAATGATTGAGCATTATCTTACCGTTTGTTCAGCACCATGTTTCCCAGCTTCAGGTCTCTGTGCACAATGTTTTTCTGCAGACATGAAGGAGGGAAGAAGGAAAAAAAAAAACATATGGTCACACTGTGTTTTGTGAATCACTGGTATCACAAGAATCAGTTTGTTTCTGGGAGTGGCACACAAGCTTTTGAAATGAGTAATAAGAACGAAGTTCAACCAACAAACAATATCAAGGCAATTTCTCCTGCAGGTACGTCAAAACACTGCAGTACAAAAGCTTTGTGCTTTGATGGTGAAGACAAGTGTGCATGCATGTATGTTGGCACAATGAAAAAAACCCTTTCTAAAGAAGATGTCAAATTATTTTTAGTCTACCAAATTCCACCTCTGGCCTACCTTATGGAGGGCCTCCACCACACGCACCACATCATAGAAGATGACAATGGCCTCCCGCTCACTCAGCCGCTTCTCCTTTATAACATAATGCTGCAGGTTTATTAGATCAGCCGTCTTGTCACTGAAATCATGAGCACACAGGCAGTCCAACACAAGGCAAATCCGCTTCTTCATCTTGCGTACTTTGTTGGCCTCCATGTCCTCCACTATTTCGTAGGCTCGATCCTGGGAACATTGAACAAAGAGAAGAGTGAGAAATGGCCTGAATGTGCCATTTTATAGCTGGAGAGGATTGTTGATGTTTTTTTAGATGCACTTCTCATTTATCCAATCTGTACTCGATCAATATAAAAGGTGAGGCATCCACAAATGCAACAAACAGAACAGATTCCTTTCCTAAACTGGACAAATAAACTGGATTCATTCAGGTTGGAAAGACAGACTCAAGGAAGGGAAAGGCCATCCGTAATAGCTTTTCAACAAAAAAATCAAATATTTTCCAGGTCACAGTGTGTAGTAACAAATAACAAAAACTATTTCCAACCACAGTTTAAACAGGGTCACCGCTTCTTGATTATCGATTTCTGTATCAGCAAATTGACAGTTTTATTTTCGACTCAGTCAGCACATCTGAAAAAGTACATCATGAACCACTTCTCTGACACAGGAGATGTACCATAACAATCCAATCAATATCAGAGCTCTAAATGAAATCAGGCTGCATGGCTCAATGCGGCTATTCTGAGAGCACCAGCAGAGTGGAATAGACAGGATGGGGAAAAGAGACGAAAGAGAGAAAATGCTGTGAAAAGACAGAAGTTTGATGGAACAATAACAAAGTTAGAGGAGGAGGCAGATGGGAAGGCAGGTGAGGGAGGAAGCTTTATTGTGAATGGATGGGGCTGCGAAAAGAGAACAACTGCGGATAAATATAGCTTTTAATGGTGCTTCCACTTCTCTATTGAAACAACCTTGATAAGAAAAATACAAGCAGCTGGCTGGGCTAATGACAAGCTTGCTGCTGCTATTACTGAGCTGATAAGACTTGCACTGTGAAACCATATTGTAAAATAAAGTGACAGAAACTTTCCATGGTGGTGATGCAGTATTTACCACACTCAACTGCAGAGCATGCTCACCCACGTAGTACTGAATAAAAAACCTGAAACTAAGAGACACACTTTTTTGTCCATGACACTAATCATTTGACTAAAAACATGATCTACCACTTCCACGTGTACACGTCTCAGTTTACCTGGAAGAGGCCATGATGGTGGACCACCCCATCCTGGTTGTGCAGAAGAGAGAGAAGAGAATATTCTGTGTGCAGCAGCATCTTCCCCTGCCTCTCCTCTTGAGTCTCCCCGGCAGAGTCCACTCGCTCCTCCAGTGTCAGAATCTAACGTAACCACACATGACAACAGAACAAAGGTTAGGTCCCAAGGCGAGAGAACAATCAGGATCAGAGACAGAAGCAAAGAAGAGATAATCTACAGTCATAGGAGTGAACATTTTAAGTGTCTGCCAAAGAGAAATTAAGTTCTATCTGAATAGAATTAAGCATGAAATGATGGGCTGGAGTGGACAGAGCAAAGCAGGATTTTGGTCTTTTAACAGTGACCCACACCCCAATGCAACATGCTGTGCAGTAGACACACAGGCGCTGTGGTCATAGATTTGAGGGAAGGGTCTCGCACTGACTCACAACATGATCACTGGGTTAAAAGTTGACATTCCAGGTGGGGCGCTACCTTCCTCCCCTTCTATGGCTCTACAGCTCCCTGCGCTGTTTAAGAGGCACTGGATAGCCCCAGTAAACAAACTGCCTGGCTCAAGTTTTGTTTGTGCCAGACTGAAAGAGGGCCAATAAAATGCACACCATAGGAAGGACAAAAGTTCAGATGTCAAACACTCATTTTGAATGAGAGCCTCAATTATCATTGAATAGTGAGCTTACATAAAAGCAAGAAACCCAAAAACACACACACAAAAAAAGGGACGACCCCAACAGACTTACTTTGAGCTGATAGAAGTCATCCGTGCCATCTTTTCTGGCCAGACACTGCACTATGCTCGGAACTGGTGAGTTGCCCAGGCGAGGCCCTGTAAGGATAAGAAAAAGAACAGCTGCATGACCAAAAGGCAGCCTACACGCTGGAGTGTGTGCTCACGCCGCAACTCATTAAGGCCTGCATGTGTATGTCCCCATTAACACCCCCTAGTGTAATGTTTTCTTTGGCACCAAGTATTGCAGATAGTGGAGGAGTTGTATCGCAGCAAGTGTACACATTTTAGAGTATGAAAGAGAGAAAACGGTTTCCAGTAAAAGGAAAGAACCTTGCCCCGACACAGACTGAGGCCCTTCTGGCCAATGTCATGGGGATCAGCAAAATTCTTTACATTCTTGTCTCAGGCATACATAGGCCTACAGTGTAGACACAAAGACACCCCACAACTTCTACACACACACACACACACATAATACCTTTCCCCGAATTACATACACTTTCAAACAGCCTACTCATGATAACAATGTGCACTGAACAAATTTTTCTTCCACACAGATGTTTATAAACAGGTTTCCAATTCTTTTAAATTGTTTGGGTAATACATTAATGCAAACTGGTGGAGCGATAACTAAAACCTTCCATACCAAGGATGAAGGGGCCGGCTCTCTTGGCATTACTGCCAGATATCCCAGGACATTGCAGCTTGCTGGCCCTGCCTGATGTCTCTCCAGCCCCCCTCTCCGACGAGCGCCGTTTGGACATACTGGAGCACTACAGGGGAACAAATCTGATTAGTTCATGGGATAAAGATAGTCAACTTAAAGGGAAAGTACATATGTATGACGGCAAAAAATACAAACTATAAATGAATGACAGAAATAAACGGATAAAAGCTATTTCTAACCACAATGTTTTTGGTTTTTTTAATAAATATTCATTAAGAGTGCTTAAAAATAAAGACTACACTCAAGACATCAGCAGATTTTATGCAGGCTGGTTAAGAGGACATTGATTTGTAAAAAAAAAAAAAAAAAGAAAAAAAAAGAAAAAGGAGGTAAACCTCAGGGCAGCTCCACCTACCCCATTTTAAATGTCCCTCCCCTCACATTTGCACACCTCAGTGTGAATGTGAGGCCATTACAGCTCCATTTAGAATAATGACTCTTGGCGTCAAGGGCAACACCTCAGATTCAATCTCCCCACCGGGGAAAGTGAATGTGCCACAATCTGCAATTTAAAATTAAACGTGCATGCATGCAAAGCTGGTGCTAGTGGGCTTTGCATGCAAACCAAAGCATCCAAGCCCACCAGCACAATATTCTTTAAACAGAAGCATTTTAATTTGATTCTCTAATCTTTAGCTTTTCCTGCAGCAGTGGACATGGGTTTAAAAAAATCCTCCCGCTTTTAATCTGTGCGCTTTATCTTAGAATCTTTGCAGCCAGCTTATCTTTGCAGACCTTCCTCTGAAAGGACATACATGTTCTAACAAGGCTGAAAGGTGAAAACACCAAGCCCATGCACTATGATAAGGAAGTAGATTCACATGCCAGAAGAACCAGTGACACAGTGTGACACATCGTCGTTATACAAGCCTCTCTACCTGGCACAACAGATCTGATCTACCTACCAGAAATCAGAGAGCGAGAGGTATGCTCTGTTTACTGATTCTGAGTTCCTATGTGATGAAACCCCATCTGTTTCCCGTAATAGGGAAGTAGTGCCCTGAACTGAGAGGAGTGATTCACCTCGTTGTCGTCCTAGGTTTTCATTGGATCAGACGTGTTTAAATATCATGATAACCCCTGACTGAAGGTTGTTCCCAGACCTTTAAAATATGCATCATACCGACTAAGCTCATGGAATCATAGAAGTAATATCCAAAAACAAGGAAACAGAAGTAACATATCTAAAAAGGAAAAGTGTCAGCGATGGCTGTAGTGTGCGTATTTTAGTCTACAACTGCTTCAGACAATGCTTCAGCATCTCAACCTGCAAGTTAGGCATAACGGGGGAGCTCACAAGCACATGAGATTCAGAAAATGTAATCCATTCAGTAAGTGAGACGAGTCCTGTTTTTTTTCTCCTCAAAAAACCAAATAGGCCATTTAAAATTAATCGTGTGCCACTCGCCAGTTGGCGTTTTTGGGCACAGATGAGGCAGGACAGTTGGCAGTCAGTTGGGGCTGGTATGAATTCTCACTTCCATGAAGCTTTTTGTGATCCCAGACAGCAGACAGTGTTATCATCATGTCTCTCACCCATCTGTCTCCATCTCCACTAGTCATCGCCCACACTAAGTCTGATGAGCTGAGGTTTTTTTGTCATTTATGGCGCAAGCCAGAGTGCCACAAAGTCACGCTGCCAATACATAGTAAGAGAGCATCTTAGAGGATGCAAAGAAGTGGAGAATCAGATGGTGCAATTCATCAGACTCCTTAGTGGGAAATGATTTGTCTTCCAGCAGATGACAATGTGCATACGGCTTCCAGTGTTGCCAGACAAATGCATTAAAAACTGATAACTAAAATAAAAAGTCTGAGCCAAAACTGGCAGGCACTGTACAACATATGCATTTTTGTTCAGATACATAATCAGTTAAACAAACACATGCTAATCCATGCACCTTGGAATGAAAACACTTAACTGACTCACTGACAAAAAATGCAACACAACACTCAATAAATGGACCCAAGGCTATTCATCTACCAACTAAAAACCAGCTGCAGTGTTGTGGAACTAGACATCTTAAAAGCAAAGGTCAATGTAAGCAACTACTGCACACTGACCTAAATGACATCAGCGAGATGACAGCACACAGCTATCCTTTTCTGACACCGCTGTGCCTCTCTGCTCAGCCAGTGATCTGGCAAGTAAGACTGCTTCTGCCTCTGACTGTACCAGAGGGAGGACAAGAACAGATACAGCTTCTGAATCATATCACACAAAAGGAGGAGAGACACGCTGCCAGTGCCCACGAGAAATGTGGGCTCCTTAAATAGTATCAGAACAAAACAACCACGTAGGTGTCTCGAAATCCATCCACCCAGACTCCATGGCACTTGTCTGGCTCTGCAAGAAGAGCTCGACTGCAAAATCTAGTTAGTTGCAAGATGGACACAGAAAGCAAAATAAAGATTTTGAGGAGGTAGTAAACAAAGATGGATTAGGGGAGAAATGTAATTGAGATTAGATTATACGAACAAACGAGTACACAAGTACATCAAACAAATAAAATAAACTCGCATATGGGTCGATGCTGTCACTCGGTTGGTTTCCAATTAATGCAGCTGTAAACTACACGTTATTGCAATAACAATGCCCTTGACCACACGACCATGCTATGGACACAAGGTCACACTCTAAAATCCCTTGACGAAAACAATAAGAAAAGCACGCATCGTTTGGTGCCATTTTACACCCACAAAGGTCTGAACACTCACTTCTAGCAAAGAGGAGTGTAAACGACACGAGACGTAGAGTAAAACGTCGCTCGTTATTCCTTGCAACTTGGACACAACCAGCCAGCAAACAGATCACAACTTACGTTATCCATTTGCAATCAACACTAACTGTTTAAAACACGTCATTCACCCCTCAATTCATGGTTATAATAAACGTGTGGCTGATGTGGTAAATCCACTAAACTGTATATCTCAACTAAGGTTGCATATTCGCGTATAATGATATCACAGAACCAATCTTTGGAACACATACAAACTTAATACGACAGCATAGCTAACTGAATTCCTCGGCTAAATGCGTTACTACAGCTTCGGGCTCACTGGCCACACAAAGAGGCACACAACACAACAAGGAGTTGGGCTTTCGGTGCAAACTAGACAAAGCAGCTGTTAGCAAGACTACGTCCACTTTAACGTGTACTCTTGCATACCCGAGAGGCTTAAATATGGTTGCTGGCGAACAGCGTTAGCTAACGCAACGCCGGAGTCTGTAGAGCAGCCGGGAGGCCATTTAAACAAAGTAGGTAACATTACAGCTGGCTAACAGTGCCAGAAAGCTAGATAGCAACGCAGTCACCACCTCGCTTACCTCGAGCCAAAACCGCCGGGTAAGATTTGCGCTGTCTTCTTAAAACATGGGCATTTCTTGGGTAAACGCTGAGGTGTATTTACAGAGCTCCTCGCTTTAACGGGAGAGACCACAGATGTTTGGTTTCGGGTTGCTTAGCCTCTGTTACTGAAATGAGCAATTAAGGAAAAGCCTCCGCTCCTCGCTGATCGCATCTTTCCACAGCGACAGCGCCACCTGACAACGGAAATGACGCACACGCATTTCTTTGATTGACAGCTGCGATTAACCAACGCCAGCAGTCGTTTTCTAGTAAACGTTTGCACACTGATGATGAAATTCTTTGCATAATAATAAAAAAAAAAGTTACTGAATGAAACCATTACATCATGGTAGCTTGTATGGGGAAATTTCTAAATATTAACATTGTATTTTATGTGTTATAAGAAATATACTATTTGCTAATGTTAGTAGATGTATGCAATATTATAATAAGCTTGTGTCTTGCACATAAAAATACCATGGAAAGATTACTGAGTGAGCTTTCTGGGCACATGCCAAAGTAGCTAAGGAGTCATAATAAAGAGGCTAATCATAATCAAGGAGGTGAAAAATGATTCAAAATTATATTTTAGACACTAATATTATTCAGAAAATATAAAAGGAGAGATGCAAACCAACAACAAAAAAGAGATAAGATGCAAATGAATTAATATGGTAACTGAACAAAAATAGTTTTATAGGGTCTCAGCAGTAATGAAGTAGAAGGGTGCAGTGTTCAGTTCCACAAGCCTTTTTTTTCAATTTCCAAGGAATCCACAGTTTATACCCGGATATAGATGTTTGTCAAATACATATTGGACATTTTTTACATTCCACTGAATAAGAACAACTATGAGTTGTTGAACTCATATAGAGATCAGTAATCTTATAAATTAATTACATGTTTTACAATATAGACATAAAGTGCTACCTGTGTGTTGAAATGAGAGTTTGGTTAGATTTTAGGTCATTTCCTTCAGCATACAACCACAGACTGAGCTGTTTAAAAAGTCAGTTTCCTACTCATTTAATCTGCAAGCAAACCTTTGGTTAGGCTGACATTTAAGAGAGCCCACCTATATTCCCAATTTAGATTCACTGATTAATCTTACATTCCACCCACAGCTACCAGTTTCCAACCAGTGGGCAGATACAACAGACACAGAGGGGGCAACCTAAATGGCAGAGACTTGTTTGAGTTGCACTTGTCTTCCTGTCTTGACTCAGCAGAGCAGATGCTCCTAGCCACAAGAAACACATGTCAAGCTGTGGCTTTACAGTGTCTTGCCCGCACTCTTTAAAGAGGAAACTTTAATGATAACTATAACAAACGTTCTGCGAAAGAAATATCTGATATGTTACAAGTAAACTCTCTATCTGTAAATTACATTGCACCTGAATAGAAAGTTAAAATCTCCCCTTTTGTCTAAGTTTTATAACTTTGCTTGAAAAAAAGTAATTCATTGTATTTGTCATCTTTAAAATAATATTGACTTTTAGAATATGTGTTCCTGAAAAAAAAAAATATTCACCTTGCAAGTACAGTATATACAGATGTAAGCCAGCAAAGCTTCATTATGAAATACTTTCTAGTAAGTTCTGATGGCTCCTGTGAGGAGACTTGCAGGATGGCTGGCAGGAGCTCTGGTTTCTGTTGGTTTTAGAAGTAGGCCATATCCTCAGGGCACTAAGTGTTTTTGGTCTCGTTTTTTGGTGAGATTAGGAAGACCACAAGAATCCTCCTCCCCCAGATCAATTCAGAGAAATGTCTCAGCATGTTTGCCTCCATGGTATGTACTATGTTTGTTTGTGTGTGTGTGTGTGTGTGTGTGTGTCCGACTGGGGGAGTGCAGACGGTCTCACTTTGACTCGTCTGCAGGCAGACCGTGCGCGTGTACATGCAAAACCAAAACATGCACGTTACTTTTTGCTGTTACCATGGCAATTTTCGTAGTATTTCTGTACTGGAGGCAAGGAATCATTATAATAGTAAAGAATGTTGCTGTTAATAATCTGGTTTGGTGGTAAATCACTTGAGTATACATTAACATAGGAAATCAGACAGTTTTTTGTGAGTGCTGGACTCCTATGGAAATGAAATTGCATTGATCTCCTTTTTATCCCTTTTAACTAATGGAAATGCAGTGGTGTATTGAAAACATTGCAAAACTGTGAGGCAGACAAACATACAATCCCATCTTTACAAAGATCAGACAGCTCCCTCTTCTGTTAGATCTTATTAAGTGCAAGAAGCTGTTAAAGCAATTATTCAACTTTTATCACGTCAGTTCATTCAATATTGTGTAAATACAAAATACATATGCAATTATTTTCATCTATTTATTAGAAATACTAAATTGCACATTCAATACTTTAACAATTGCAGGAATATGCACTTCCATATACACAGAAAACTATACATTCAATAAATACATTTTGCAATAAAAATATTTACATATTTCGACAGTTTCTTAAAATGCATTGCTTTGTTATACCACTGTATTCGTGAAGAATAACATTTCTGTGCCTTGTCACAACAGTAGTGGATATCAGAGGGCAAAGGGATATGATTTTAAGTTGGTCCTTGTACTCTGTTACCCTTTTTTTTAGAAAAAACAAAAACAAACATTTGAAGGAACTAAAACCAAAACAGCAAGAGCACTTGGGTTTCTTTTGATTTTCTCACCGTACTATTTACGTTCTTGATGCTTAGAATACAGAAGTAGTTACTATTGTCCCCCTTTTACTCCGTGAAATGATGAGATGTACTTCATTAAATTATCATCATAAAATTATGAGACATAAGCCGGGAAATAAACTAAAATTGTAATGTAATAATATTTGTGACAGATATTGGTGATTTAGTGTTACTGTGTAAAATTGAAAAAATGAAAGGAATGTTTACTTGACACAGAGCAGATGTTGAAAACAAACAAACAATAAAGAATCATGAACAGATGCTTTGCTATTACCACATACACATGTTCAACACACAAACATAAATATATGCCTACTGTATATCCTGTTGCAGTGAAACCTTTCAGTTTACAGTAAACATACTATCATACCTTCGTACAGTTCAAAGCTTTCCTCACCTCATATTTTTTGTTAGATGCAAATGAGCAGCTGCTCATCTGCCAACACATGGCAGTATCTACTCTCATCTGCATCTCAAATGCACCCTAAGAAGAAAGTCTTCTGGCTGAGTGTGAGGCTACAGCAGTGCATTTGCAGGTAGAGACTGCAGACTGATCTTCAGTTGGTGAGTGTTGACGATGAATTGAGTTCCACTTTATGAGTAGGCTATGTCTGTCAGGCCGACCGTGTCACAGACCATCCATCATGGCCAAAAGGTCGTCTCCTTTGCTGCTAGCTCCAGTGGACTGATCTGCAGACTCTGTGAACTCTCCCATGATTTTGGCAAGTTCTGCATTGGCCTGCTGGTCCTGAAAGAAAACGTTATTCAACAGTCACCGTGCTTTAGTGGCAATCACAGGACTTATACCTGATTATGGTAAATCCTGTTAAGACAGGCAAAGACTCAGATCCCTGATCATATAGTCTGTTGGACTTAAGTCCAATCCTGTGGGTTGACACAGGGACAAAAAAGAGCCCATCAGCTGTGGGGCCGATATGTTGGGGCCAGTGGATACTAATCATGACTCACATTGGCTGGCAAGAATACTATAGCTCAACCACATACACATCAAAGCCATGCAGCGGAGTAATCTCTAATCAGTACACTTCATCTGCCATCAGATGGAGTTTGTTCAGTGATAACTGGAACAAAACTGTAATGTGTTTGAGCACAGCAGCAGCTCTGAGATTTAGAAGTCTGTATTCTGCAATTGTCAACAGATTTCAAACGGCCCTCTGTTTTCCAGAAATTGTGCTGCAAAAGTCAGATTAGTATCAAATTAACATTTGACATGCCACTCTCCCGTACAGAAAGAGTTTGTGAACATACATTGAGTATTCTTTACCTTTGTTGCTTGGATGTTTATGACTCCATATGAAAGCTCATCAGGTCTTGATATTAATGCTTCTCTGTGTTAGAGTAAAGTTACAAAGTTAGTTTTGTTGAATTCAAGTTAAATAGAAATTATTTCCACACATGGGATAGTAGTAGTATCATGTTATCAAATGCTCTACAGTGCACATCTTGACACTTACTCTTCTTCTTTATCTGTGGCAAAAAGGTTTACTCGGAAGCCACTGTCTGTGTTTCCTGGTTGCTGAACTTCCAATCCTCCCATTAACTTGGCCAACAAATTTAATTCCTCTTTAGCCAGAGGGTTCGGAGCAGCATTGACCTGTTGACACAAAATAGCTTGTTCACTTCAGTGTATGTATTGTTTTATAACAAATGAATCCCATGAATTAAAGTTCTTGCTCCTGACACTCACAGCATCATGTACTGTTAAAAGTGCAAAATATTTCAGTGACATATGCATGTATTAAGTAGCATTTTTCAGGGGTATTAATAAAATCATTAATGTGTCACCTTTGTGTGCTGAGCAGAATTTTTCGATGTACCAGACATGTGAGTTTCCACAGGGCGGCTTATACTGTACCTGAATGAAAAGATAAAAAAAAAAAAAAAGAGAGAGAATGAATATTAGTCAATGTAGGCCTCAAAAAACACATTGCAAAAGTTTTATTTTTAATATGTGGTTCATAGTCTTCATACTAGTTATCTAGCAGTGGATGAATAAATTCCAATTCCCCAAATCAATCTTCTATACATCAGCCTCACTATAATATCAATACATCACGTGTAAACATAGTCTTATCAAAACTTCCGGGATGGGAGGTGACATCTGCACTCTTTTTTTAAATTGTCTTTCATTTAGTACTTTATGCAGCTCATGGGGCCTCATTTATAAAGCTGGCGTACATACAAAAACCGCCGTATGCCAATTATAGTTAACTTTAGGGATTTATAAAAACAAATTTGGTGGGAGAATGTCCCGACCTCTACAGTACCACTGACCCTGTCATATGCGCAAAATCAGGAGAAACAGGAAAACTGCAACACCAACGGCGGAAGAATAAAACCAAAGAAAGGATGTGAAATGTGAGACATTTGTGCAAAATCAAATATCACATGTTATATACTAAATTTATTTGCAAAAATGAATATAGAGGCATGTTTGATATTGATACTCCTGGGAGTACATGTGCTCACAGTCACACACACACATACACAAAGAAAAAGAAAAAAAATCAGACAGCTAAATAATAAGGCAGACACTATGCTGCCTAAATTTCTAGCAACCAGCACCTTCCAGAGGGAACTGGCTGACAGGTCAGGGATATCACAGTCAACCATCAGCCGTATTATGCCAGACGTTTGTCACCATTGACTGTCCTTACACTGTGGTCGAACAGGAAAACCAAAAAAGAACGCAATTTGCAACAATGTCTGGTTTCCACCAATGTAATCAGCACTATTGACTGCACTCATGTTGCAATAGGTTGACGCAAAATGAAAAAATACTTTATTAATCCCAGAAGGGAAATTGCAAAACGTAAACTGAATATGCTGTCATTAAAACAAAATAATTTTCATCAAAGATCTATCTAGATATCATTCAGCAACGCTTATGAAACACACAAGAGGTAGAGAATGTTTTTCTTTCTTTACAATTTTTTTTAGAGTTTTGCGCCTATGTCTGTGAGGGGGGTCTTTATATCCCACAACTCCTTGGCCACCTCGCTAATGGCGTTGATTGTGTTACTGGCCTCACCCTCTCCAACCACAGCTGCAGCACCGCTGACCCAGCTGGAATCATCTGGTGCCTCCGGTGTATCTTGCCCTC
>JBBBVU010000006.1:8924035-8949590 GCA_037177055.1 Atherinosoma microstoma
TATATATACACATGTTAGGCTGCATCAAACACATAAAATATAACTTTTACTGCATAAACTCTAATGAACAAACTTGTATAAGAAATAGAAATCTTTCTCACATCCAGCTCGGATCTCCACTCCAGCAACAACTTGCTGAGATGCCTGGATACTGCAGGTGAGGACCGCCCTGGTGTAATTGAAGCTTGATATAACAGCCCTGGAGACCCTGTCGCTCTCATTGGCCACAGGGCTGCTGGGAATAAAGCGATTACCAAGGCGCCACTCAATATGAACCGCTTGTCCAACCACCAGAAGGCAGCTCTCACTGATGACACAGGTGGCCGTTACAGGTGACCCCAGAGGCACCACCGAGCTGGATGTGTGGACCTTTGCACATGGCTGTGTGTCATCCTCTGACAAAAAAGAAAAAAGAGAAAAAAGCAAAGTAATAATATAATTCCAAATTTCCAGTCTTTTACTAAGACCAAAGCTTTGGACATAAGGCAGAATTTTAAAGTCAAGGGAAGCCTGAGAGCGATAAGAGAGCACAACTGTTTTTGTTGGAACTGATGGTTGGATTTTTACATTTAGATTTCTTTTTGAAAGTAACACTCACCATTCCTCACTCCATCCGTAAAAGCCACCAGAATAACAATCATTGACACCCATGTGGATATCATCATGAAATAACCTGTTGGGCAACCACATTTGAAGCATTATTCCTAAGTTACAAACTTTCATGCTCTGTAAAAAAAATTGAATGAAATGAATTGCCATGTCTTTCCAAGTGACATTAACTGTCTGAGGGAGGAATTAAAGTAATGAGATCAAGACATTACCAGCATGGCATTTTAAATGTTTGGATGTGGAATCTACTATGCACCATATTTCTGTGCAGCTGTCTGATTATTCTGTATCTTTTTTATCCTACACAGTTTAATTAAAAGGATAAAAGTCCTCCAAGGTGTCAGGGAGATGATAATTGCCAGTTGTTAAAGGGTAACTAGCCTTGTTGGACATGTGCTCCATAATTCATTAGTCATGTATGGAAAGCAGAAGAGCGGAGGTGGTGGACTAAGCAGATGGAAGCAATTATCCAACATATTATACACCTGATATTAAGTCAACCCGCTTCTTAAATTCAATAATTAGTCAGAACCTTGCAATTATAATGACAGCTTTTGATGATCTTGGTATAAACTTTTAGGACTCACCATCACACAAGTATGGACTTTTAAAGAATCATGTCCCTGACATGCCTTCACAGCATGACTGTGTCCGTGTCTCTCTGTATTCAGAAGGAAAGTATTAATTAATGAGAAACAGAAAAGCAACGGACATAATTTTGTCACAATTAATCCCATGTTAAACATCATTATACAACCATTTTCCAATAGAAGTTATGATGCTGTGTAAAATACAAATAATAACAGAATACATTGATTTGCAAATTTTCTGAACCATTATTCAGTTCCCAAAAGAACATAAAATACCTATCACATGTTAAAAGTGAATCATTTTAGCATTTCATGAAAAATATTCATCTTAAATTTGAGGGCAGCAACACATCTCACATAAACTGGGATAGATGAAGCGAAAAGCTGGAAAGAAGCTGTACCAGATGAAGTGGCTGGAGGAACATGCTGCAACTAATTGGATTAATTGGCAACAGGTCAGTGACATGACTGGGTGTAAAAAGAGCACGTGGGAGAGACAGTCTCTTTAAAATAAAGATGGTTTAGGAGTAAATTCAGAATTGTGTTTCTCAATTCAAGGTTGCAAAGAATTGAATATTTTATCGTAAATAATCAAAGCTTCTGAGAAACTGAAGACATCTCAGTGTGCAACACTGTTTTGTGGACACCATGAAGGCTGAAAGATTTAAACAAGTTTTGGAGCATCATAATTCTTTCCTTCATCCCTGAACAAGACTGTCTTGTTCAGGGATGAAGGCTTTGCATATTTTAGTAAGACTACTGTGAACTGCACACTGCATCCATTATGACAAAGCTTTGTAGTAGAAGTTGGATGCTGGACTGCCTATATATAGTTCAGACCATTGGCTAACTGTAAACATTTCATGCAGAATGAAACACAAAAAATGACTGAAAAAAAAGACCCAGGACGTTTGAACATCGAGAATCCCAAATCAGACAAGAATGGGACAACATTCAGTTCCTAAAGGTTCTATCATCTGGTCTCCTAAGTTCCCTGATTCATGTTAAAAAAGAGAGAATAACACAGAAAAGTCTAGGGATGTCAAATTTTTTTTATAAATAAGGTAAAAGAAAAGAGATCTAATCTTATATTACAAACTTTAAATAAGTTTATGCGTGGAAATATGACTTAGAATAATCTGTTTTTATGTTAACTTACAGGTATAAATACAAGCAACATTTAAAATATTATCAATAGAAGTGCTTATATGACTAATAAAAGAAAGTGAATTTAAAGTAATCATTAAAGGTTTGAAATTCCTAACCGTTTGAAAAGAAACTAGTAATTTCAGACCTAATCTCTTATATAATTTGCATCCTTGAACACAAATCCCTGTTGTTTGTTTGTTTTCTTGTTTTTTCATGCACATTGACAGAAACTAGGTCCTAAAAGTACAATACCACAGGATTTTATGAAAATTTAATGAAACAAATGATTAATTGATTGAACGGAGAAAAAAAAATCCAGCTGGGTCTTTGTACTAGAGCTACAATAATGGCTGTCAAGCAGGAGCTCTAATGGTCTCCTATCTTGTGTTTTCTAAGCTTTGCTTAGTTTGAGATTTTCTTTTTGTATAAGCTAATGTTTTGTTAGGTTTAGTTATCAAAAAATAATTGGTCAGATTTAGGCATTATCAGTTGCATGTTTTTGTTTTTACATAATGCTGCGTTATTAATTAGGTTTGGAAAAACATGGCTGGAATTAGAACTGACCCCCACCCTCTTCCCTCTGCAAAACACACAGGAAACATGACTAAAATCGAGCTGGGAGGAATGAAAATACCACAAATGTGTATTAGACTAAATGCAAATATTTTGATTTATTGACTATCCCACATGTTGCTGTGAAACAGAGTCATGACATCAACTGTGACATAAATGTAGAGGTTAAAAAAAACAATATTGACAAGTATAATAATTCTTAATAAGTATATAAGTATATAATAAGTATTTTAGAATTATAATGTATACCTTTGGGAAAATCTCCCAATTTACTAGACATTGAATGAAGCTTGCATTTTGTTATTTGCTGTATCAATAGTTCTAATTGATATAATCAGTAAATAAATGCAAAATGATAAAATACCATGAGAAGCCTAATGAAGATAACAGCTTTTATGAGTCATCTGTGGCTGATGGTCCTCAGTGATTTCTTCATCAAAGATTTATTTCACACAAACAAACCCTCATATGTGTTTCATACACACAGAAACAGCAGCAAAACCACAGTATTGAGAAACTTCCTGTTGTTTTGTAATATTCTCTCTTAGCTTTCCAGACTACTGCTTGTGATAAGCTGAAGAGACAGTTCTGGACACTTTACAGGCTAAAGACACAAATAAAAATGATTCGTTATGAGACTTTTTGTTAATCCCTTCTTCTACCTTCGGGCAGAAATTTTATGACTGGACCATCAAATCACAACAACTCCATAAAACGTATTAGTTGTACTTTGAACAATCTGTAGCTATCAGTCAAACTCTCAGATCTCTGCTCTCTGTCCACAATAACTGAAGATTCGGTCTGTGTTTTGCAATGAGAGAGAAATGGAATTTCTCCAGTGTTTCTTATCAGTACTGTGCAAAAAGGCCTCCATTTTTCTCTGCTTTCCTTTTTAGAATTTCTTCTCACTACTAATGGATAATTGCCTGTGGCTGTGACAAAAGGCAATTGAAAGAAAGAGAGAGAGAGACAGAGAGAGAGAGAGAGAGAGGGGACAGAGCAAGAACGAGTATTAAACTTGGAGTGTATGTTGTCAACAAGCACAATGTGGCTTACTTAGAATAAAAAATGGCAGAAATTTAGTCTGCCTATTCTTTGTGTACTGGGTGATTATGTTCTATACTCATCGACATAAATATGTTTTCCTACAATGTTCCCCTGTCTCAGTGAGTCATACCACTACGTGTGAAGAAATGTTTCACCCCAGCCTCTACATTTCCTTTCCAGTTGCTGTTGGGGTTACAAAACACCAACTTTCAGGATTTGGCAATATCCTTCACACCAAGTGTTTTGAAAAACTTACTACAAGTTCCCCTTTTTGGATTTATTCTCACGCTTTTGAATAAAGTATTTAAAAAAAGATATATTTGAATGAATTCAAAAAAGAATATATGCACATTTTTATCTTAACTCCAATCCATTACAGCACAGTTCCTTCGAGTTCAGAAAGGGAACTTTAGTCAGCACTTCTGAAACCCCCGACACTTAAAAAGCACAAATGTAATCTATTTCATATCCTCTTTTTCTAAATGATGATAGAACTTATATGTTTTGTATACCACAGCAGGCACCCCAACATAAAGGATGCCCCAATCATAAAGCAGTTAATGTTAAGATGTTCACATCAAATTTTAAAGCTATAAAACTACTACATGTTCTTTCTTTTTCAAAGGATTATCTCAGTATTTCTTAGATATATGAAGCATCTACAGCCACAGGAAGAGTTCAACATTAAGCTAAACTACAAAGAACGATAAATGGCACAAATGGCAGGCAGAGTGGCCAGGAAACCTGACACATTTTGAAACTCAATGAGCTTGAATTGTCCATCCAGCTGTTAAGCTTGTACCTGAGTCGCTGAGAAATGAGTTTTGTGAAGTTTTCCTTTTCAATTTGGCACAAGTATCAAAATGAAAGGAACAGCAAATTGCTTGATGTGAAGATAAAGGAGAGTCATCAGAGAGGTTTGCCACTCACCACACAGCGGCTGCAGCAGACCCAGAAAGACAAGAGGCTCTCATCAGCCCTGATAGCACCAGATGAAACAGGGTGGCTCAAAGCGGCTCAGATTGGAGGACGTGCGTGTTTGTGTGTGAGCGTGTGCGTGTTAGCCAAGCAGCAGCAGGAACATCCTTGTTTTGAATGTGTAGAACTTCACTTTTTCCAGAAAGAAATACATGACTAAATGAGCCCTGTTATGACGAGAAAGAAAAGTAATTGTTCAAATCTAGAATATATCAACACATTTTTACAGATTTTTTTTTATGGCAGTTTCAATCTCAGTATTGCATTGTGATTTTTTTTGAATGGTCTTTAAGGATTTTGACCTAAATTTGTAACAGTTACGGGCATCTATGAACTCATGTGGCTTGCTATGTATTGCACAAATGAGCTCTTTTAATATGAGTAACAAACTAACTAAATAATCATCTGTCCATGCAGTAAGATAATTACACTCAGCAAGATTTCCTGAAATAAGAAACAATATCTAGACTTTAGACAAACTTAAAACAAATTATGAAACATTTATTTCAAGTTCACTATTAAGTTAAAAACAACTCTCAAAACCAGCCTGTCAATGCTTCTTTTCAGTGTTGTTTCTTTCTCACTTTAAGAAAAAAGATCTTAAGATCTGATTCTTCTTAATTTAATTTGCTTCAGGCAAGAGTCGAACCACTAATCTTCCATCTACTGGACAACCTAACTTTACCACCTGAACCAACTGCTCTGTGTACACCGCTGTGTTAGCAGTTCTTGAATCCATCTTTAGTTGTTCTTGTTTTCATATCTTTTTTTCTGAAAAGGAGCTTTAACAGGCTGTTTTTTTTTTTTTTTTTTACCTGCTAAAGGGACTTAAAATGTGTTTCCCAACTTGTTTCAACATCTAGATATTGTTCTTCTTTCAGGAAACCTGTGTGTGAGTTGGTGCTGGGAGGTCTTGAAACAAGTTTTTTACAGCTAAACTTGGGTGTGATAGATACAATGAAATCTCAAACAGTGTCTTAGTGAGATAGTTTAACTCAATATACTTTGTACATGTAAAATAACCAATTTTAAGATTCAGTTACTGAATAAGAAATTCTAAAAAAGTATTCTCAAAACAAGATAATGAAGAAAATTTGTTTGAATATAAGATTGTAAGACTTGATCATATAGACAGTTTTTGTCGTGTACGAGACTATAAAAGTATTTCATCTCACTGGAGTGATCTCTCCACAAGGTATTAGAATGGTAGCTATCAAATCCCAAAGAATATATATCCGGAGATTTCCTGCCGTAGGAACTTGATAATTCTGGATCTGGTTGACCCCTCTGTGTTGAGAGTGACCTTTGGAGTAGCAGATTGTCTGTAACACCAAGGCTATGTTCAGAATGCAGTCATCTCCCTCTTTGAGCCCGTCTGAGCCTTTGTCAGCATGATAATAGAACAAGCTCTTAAATGGGATTGTAAGCTGTGCTTTGACCCCCCAAGAGCACTTGAAACTAGTTGCCATATCACGTTTATTAGCTTATTAAATTGTAAAATGATTTTGTGGATGGCGCTTCATTTCAAACGGTGAGTGAGGCTCTGCAGTGAGCTCAACCACTCAACTTTCAATCTAACAGCTGGATCTCTGCTCAGTCACTTCACTGCTCTCAAAATCATAATGGAGGCTAACTTTTAATCAAGAGGCAACTAGAGGAGGAGCTAAATGCATAGTGGTGGGTTTCTGAACAGGAACTAACTGGAGAAGAGAAAAGCAGGCACTAATTAAAAACACTTTAACCGGTTATCATGAGTTGACATATTTTTGCTTGATCTTAGTTTTTAATCAGCAGTAATGAACAAAATGTTCCCTCTCCACTGGGTATTACATGCAACGTTTCAGTGAGCAGTAAAATTAGCTGAGAGGCCCGAAGCGAAGCTGAACTGATGAAGCTTTGCTGGGTTTGATTACAGTTCTTATACTGTACTTAACAGAATGCTGTCTCCTCTTTAGATTCTTACTCACATTAGAAATGTGTCCAATTCCAAATTAGTCATTGCTGGAAATATAATTTCAAATCTATCTCCAGCTATACGGAGAATTACTGCAGTTAACTGCAATCAAAACTTCAGTGGCTGTGGCTTTTGGTAATCATGAAGGCTTACTTTCAAATCTCAAAATATTTAACTGTCAGTTCATAATCATCCAACTCATGCACTCACATTTTATGTCTCGATGCATTTTAGCAACTAAGTAAAATAGTGATATAATGCATCAATAAATAAATGTTTTTTTCTTTCATTAAAACCAGGAAATGACTATAATATTATGTACCATTGAACATGTGGGCAAAAAAGACTTTTTGAGTTTTGGATTCAGTAACAGCAAGTTCTCATTTCAAGAGAACTTTACACCAGCTGGGAGGCATAGTGGTGGAGATCCTATGGTTTAGTGTTATTTCTACTGCCACTGCCTGAGCCGTTGACTTATTGATCAATCCGACATGACATTTAAGACTGTTGAAAAAAGAAACCTGCACAAGGACTTAGCTCATAAAAAGTGAACTTTTGTGAACATAATGATCCATGTTTTCAACTAAAGAATATCCCAATAAGCAGAAGAGTTCTGCACTGGCCAAATCGAAACTCATACTTGAATATCATTGAAATATTGAGAGAGGATTTTAAACAAACATGCAAGGAAATCTGAAGGACACTGGAATGATGCAAAAGGCACTCAAGAGGTTATTTCTGCTAAAGGATGCAATATCAACTGAGATTTCACCGGCGTTGATATTTTTACTGAATAAATTTCCTTATGGTATGCAATAGTGTTTTTCACAGTGGGTGCAAATTCAAAGAAAAAAAAAAAGAAAAGCTTGTTTTGATAGTGGTTATAGTTGCAACACATTTAATGTTTTCCCACACTGTCTACAAAAAACATATCTTTCACAATTCATAGCCATACAGAAGAAATCAGATATTACAACTGACCACAACCGTGAAGACAAATTTATCAGATTAATGACATATTGACTCAAATATACAATGAATTGCATTATTATGGTCTTATTTATGACTATGTTTGATTATTGCAGTTTTTGAAATGTGTTTATCAGTACATGACTGAGTGTGCAGCACTAGTTTAATCAATGTATTTTGATATATTTTCTAAGGGGCAAGAACTCTGACAGCTCAAATAGAAGCTGAAAATAAGTTTTGGCTTTGAAAAAATAAAACTTGAACTTCAAGATGCACTAACTTTCTGACCTTAAAAAAACTCTGCATTCCTGACTAGTTTAATGCCACAGTGAAATGTATCATGTACATTTATGGAGCCGTTGCTACCCAGCAGTGTCCCAAGGCTGAGACACTGCACTTCACAACTTTTTCTTCCCAGGATGCCGCGTGACGTTGCAGCTGAGTTTTGTTTCATGCACCATGTCACGCGCTCGCAGGCGGATATCAACACACTAGTTGTTTTGAAAGCACTCCGTGGCTGATTCAGCAAAGAAACTCAAGAAAAACATAATCAGAGGAAGAGAGGAAAAGAAAGAGAGAAATGGACAGAGCAAGAGATGAGACGAGAGTCAAGATAAGAATCTTACTAGCTGGAGAGAGCTCAGAGATGGATAGATGGAAGATGGATGCCGAATTAGCTGTCGATAGGGCGTAGGGGGGATTTACAAACCTACTCACACAAGTTTTTTTTTGGCCACACTAAGTTCATATATTTTTGACAGGTGGACTTTGTTTGGTTGCACCTACAGGACTGTGTGCCTTACTTACGTTTACTTACCTTGCATGTAGGGTTAATTATTTTACCTATCTCTAAATTAGCAGGAGGACATGTCCTTGTGCATATACACCTGGTTGTGTCCTCTTCACCGGGGGATGTTAATGATAAGCCTCGGCTCATCAAAATGATTAATTCTTTGAGTGAAATTGCACCAAATTGTAAGAGAATCCATCAACAAGTTGCCCAGATACTTTACAAAACAAACAAAATTGCTGAGACTAAAGGAAAGCCATGATCGGAAATCAAGTTGATGATCCTTGAACCAATGTGTTGACTATAGCTCATAGACCGCAACTGACACTGTACATAATATAATGATGTAAGTATTTAGTGGTTAACTACCTTCCCACATGATTTAAACTGCCAGATGTTAGTCAACACTGGAGATGTGCGTTTACTCTCAAATTTTCCTATCACTGTTATTTGGCATAAACTTTATGTGTCCACAACTTCTGTCTTGTCAAAGTTGATAAAGTAGTCATCATCCTTTACTGTCAGATCTGCTGTGTATGGGACTTCATTAGACAAGATGAAGATATGAGACTTTGTCAATAGTTTGAACATAAAACGTACAAGAAATAGTTGCTTGCGGTTGTTGAGATTCATGGGTTAAGTGTGAGTAAACTGATGTAAAGGGTAATAAACAGGATCACATTATCAGGATAAAAAAAAATAAATTTGATGTCTTCCAAACAGGGACAATAAGTCATTAATACCTCTATATCATAGTATAATCCACACAATGTAAGTCTTGGCACAATCCTATTTCACAGTAACACAGCTTGATGTCCCGATTGTCTTGAGTCTTTATACACAAAGAAAAGCGGCCTCTTACTGCTGTGCTCATTATAAGGATTGGTCGTGTAAGTATGTAAAACACTATATGCTTCTTAGAGAGAGAGAGTGGAGAGGGTCGGACAAGCTCTGACTCACGCTCTTGCTCCTTACATGCACCCAATCCACTCCTATCTAGTACCTGTCACACACCAGCTGCAAAATGGAATTGACTATTGATTTCCCTCTTACCACAGGTCAGTTGTGGTGGCAAGTTATAGTGAGCGCTCTGAGAGCCCCGAGTGGGACAACAAGAGTCGGGCGGCAGAAACCTGAGGAGGAAATACACACATTACAAATCACACGAGCACATACCTACTCATCCTTGTTAACCACCATATTCTGCAAGCTCACATAAAGGTCAGCACTGCCTTAAGAGTTGTGTATCACAATATGCACAGTGCAACACACACAGGATGAGGCGGTAGCTTGATGTACGCCTGGTGGGATTTAATGGAATGAGTTGGTGGAAATTAGTAGTAGATTGGTGGACATCACAGAAAACATCACAGAAAACACAAATAAAAGTTTATGTTGTTCTGTTTTGTTGTAGTTTGTGCCCCCCCTTCTCTTCTTACGTTAGTTACATTTTGTAAAGGCTTTCAAAACATTTTCCTTTATGTTTTGTAAAATGCTCCCTGAAATACTGTTGTGCTCTATGAAATGTTTACCGACATATAATTCTGTTCATAGTGTGTCTCTTGAAAGGTTAGGATTTATAACATGTTTCGGTTTGGGAAATGATATGTTACTGTTATGTTTTCTTTTGTCACGTTTTTTAAAATGTTTTCTTAAATGTCACTGCGTTTTTTGAAATGTCCGTTTTGTTGCCACATACTGTATTTACTGATGTTATGCTTGTCATTTCAGAGTCACCATAACAACGCCTGGGGAGCATCTTTTTTTTAACACTCCTACACACAACCCAGAGACCAAATCACCACTCGAAAACATTCAAACAAGTGTTTCTTGACTGTTTCATCAATAGTTTATGCAATAATTCAAATTTTGTATTTCTCAGATTTCTCAGCAAACAGTTCAGGCTCCACTGAGCCGGGTTTCCCCTAAAACTTATAAACCTTAACTTGGACACAGCCTGAATTATGATTTTCATAAAAAAAACAAAACAAAACAAAAAAATACAAAAAAAAAGAGAAACTGTCCATATGTCTCATTTTCCTGATTCTTTTGATAAAAACCAACATACATGCAGTTTTAATGTATCAAAGCAGAGGAATAAAGCTTTTATTTTCCATAGATAAGTTAAAGCAAGCAACAGGAACCAGAGGGCTGCGGCTGCTCGTGAGGCATGTGTCCGTGTGCTCTGCAGTGGTAGCTATCTGCCATTTGCAGCTGCTAATCGCTAAATGTGCCCAGTGTACCTGCTAGCATGGCTATTTAGTACTCCAGCTCATTTACTACATTCAAAAAACACAAAAGCAGCCATTATTCAGCGAATGAGAGGAAACTATGCTTTGTGTCTGCACGTTTTGCAGGCATGTAGCTTTGGAAATGATAAATAGCACAGTCTCTTCCCAAGCTATGCTGCTCTGGTTTGCAAGCAAAAACCTCAACAATGTACTGTGGCATGAATAGTAGTAAATATATACATAATTAGTGTGTGTGAAAATGTTTAGGTGTAAAGATACACTAGCTGTGCACCAAATTGCTTTTCAAGTTATTTTACATGTCTTCAGGCCTTAAATCAAGAGAATAAGTGGGCAGGTGCAAGTGGAAGCTTGTGAGGATTTTCTGGAATATGCTAAAGCAAAAAAAGATGCCTGAACTTCACCTCAGATTTTACCATCTAAATCCTTTCAAATGAGGGGGAGAGGTTGTTTGACATCTTTTCTATGTGGAATAAGTAAAGTGCAGCAGCATGTCAGGAAACAGGTTTGATATAAAGAGGTTCAGAGAGGTGAATTTGTCAGAAACTAACATGTATTGCAGGTTTTGACATCAAATGGGAGCTGCTGGTGATGAATATGGTTCATTTTACAACCCACATGTTTACACAGCTTATTCTCCACTGACTTTCATTTTCCCCTATTTTTAAAGAGCTTACATTGAGTTATTGATCAAGGTTGGGGTGGTGCAGCGTGTCACGGCACACGTGTGGAAGACAAGTTTTAACCTTTGAGGGAAATGTTTCCTCATTCTTTGAGACTGAGATCAAAATATTTTCAAGATTTACTCTACTTTATATTGAGCCCAACATCGCATGATTGCGTCGAACTCACCGTTACAACTGAATGGTCCTCTTGTTCTGCCCAACTCAATATTCTTTGTGATGTGTAGCTACTCCTGACCGCCTTCCTTCCTGCTCCACATACACAGTTGATTGCTTTACTTTGTTCTGCCACTCATTTTCTCTCACGTTCCAAGTGACTGCTCATAACAGACTCTTTCTCTGGCTCCTGATTCATTGATTTATGGGGAAAAGAGGGTCGATCAGTGGCGCACCTTACCCACCTACCGTTTCACCCTCTCAAACTCTTAGCTATGAAAAAGGCAGAGGCTCGTGATTGACACCTTCCTTTTAATCCTGCGCAGAACATTTAAAGCGCTTCAGGCTCTTTTTCTGTATGAGAAAATTTCCAAGGTGTTAAACTACATTAAATTTTTAGAGCCACTCATTGTGTTCAATTAGCTATATCAGTAACACATACCTTAACCAAAAGACCAAAGCTACTTGGAGATAAAGCATAACCACTAGTATTTACAGATTGTGAAAGGACCAGAGGATCTGTCAAAGGCCAACCTCAGCACCTGTGTATAAACAGTTTAAGCCAAAAGGATAATTTCCCCATTAGAACCAACAGATGGCACTCTAGTAACACACAGACCAACAGTCATTTCAGAAGGGGAAAAAAAAAAAAAGAAAAAAAAGAAAAGGGGGAGGCACAGAAATTTAAACATGTATAAATTTTATAGTCAAAAAACACATGACATGTTTTAGAGTTTGGAGGAAGCAACAAAGCAGGAACTCAAACTCATAAGTTGGACAAGACTTTTCAGCTAAGCCAAGACAGCTGCAAAAACATTCTTATATTATGCCACAAAATGACTGGTCTGTAAACTCACGTCACAAGAACAGCCGTATTGGGCCTTTTGATTCCAATTTATTTAAAGATGACCTCATTTTGGTCTCAAATATTTTAGAACAACTTTACCTGGAGCAAATGGTTTGAGATTGTGGCTTTTGTACAGAGTATGAGCAGGTTTCCAAAACAGTTTCCAACTACCATGCAAAGGAATTCCACCCATCCTTCTGTTGAGGTGGCGATACAAATCAAGGGCAGGGACTTTGCTTGCCAGGGCATCTACGGGATTCCAGTGGTAAGCATGACCCCTGCTTCGGGGTGTGGGGAATTCACTCGTAGTCATGCCCGGCCTTTTTAGGGCAGTCTCATCAAATGCAAGGTCATGCTCATCATAGATATATGAAAGTGGCTTGTGACCTCGAGGATTCAGATTCAACAGGTCATACTGACCAGGGGCTTCAGCCAGGGTTGGGAGGGCAGCTTGCTCCACCACTTCAGAGCTGGACTCAGGGTTACTGACCAATCGTCCTCTAGGAAAGATGAGCATTTGGTTGGTGGTGTATTCTGGTGCGTAAGTGTCATAGCCCAGTAGGACTCCGTCAGAGCTCCTGGGGTGAGCTTGTTCATATACAGAGTCATCAAACAGGGCTTCTGGCTGATTGTGTTGGTAGGAGGCCATGTTAGGTTCACTTGCAACTAGGTCACTGTAATGTAGCATTTTAGGGTGTAGCACATTGGGAGCTGGCCCAGAGAGATCAGGTGCTCCATGGTCTCCAGGATACTTCAAACCCAAGGCAGCTGCACGAGCTATAAAAAAGCAACACAAAACATTAATTTGCATTTCCTGCTTGCGGTTTCATTGTTTTGAAATGTCAAGAATGCCTGCTAATAGGTGATTATAAGAAAGCTGAAACATCAATTAGAACACGTTGCATACCTTTTGCGGTTTTAGCACAATATGAGCCTCCAGCTGACACAGAGTGAAGCACAGCAGCACTGCAAAAGAAGAAAATAAAAACAAAAAAAAACACCTGAAACTAAGCAGCAAAGAGTACTTCTTTTAAAACAAGAGAAAACTTTACTTAACAATACCTGAGAAAAACCACCAGAAGGAGAGACATCTCTGTAGTCATGTCACCATAAACTTCATGACAGCACAATTTACTGAACCACCTGCCCCTCTTGACTTCTTTTGCGGCCATATTGACTGGCAAAGTCCTCACCCTGGCTTGATTTACTAATTACCGACAGCTGGTTGTCATAGAGACCAAAACCCAACCACTGAATCCAGTCAGCCACTGGTAAATTGTTTCATTACATGAAAGGAGTTCAAATGCATGCTAGAATTCAACAACACAAGATATTTGGACTTTTTCTCATTTAAGAGAGGTGAAGCACACATTTGCCAATCTGTTATTCACACTCTGCTGCAGAAGTTTTTGAAAAGTCCTTTGACATGTCATTTGATCAGTTTTGCGCAGGCTATAATGTCACCTCAGATCTTTATATTATCAGAACAGGTAGCTAATTAAACTTTCTAATTCACTGGACCTAAAAGAATGATAATGACATACAATTTCCGCATGATTACCATAACCACAACAAATTTTAAATTATCTCATTAAGTTTGACCTCCTTTCATTTTAAGGTTCACAGAACACACAGAGAGAGAACACGCGGAAGTGCGCATACATAAAGACTATTTTTACGTTATTTACATAAACACGCTCAGGTTAAGACTATTTTAAGCAAGCACAACAGACTGTCGTACATTAGAGGGAAAAGAGCAGAGGATGGATGCTTGCGGTTTGGAAATGGTGACAATGAAGCTGCTGAGGGCAGGGGAAGCATTTAATAATTCACCTAAATTATTTCTGTCAGGAATGACAAGCCAAACAGGGGCTTGATTCAATTCTGTAATTGCATGTTCACCTTTACCCTGAACCCATACTTGGGTAATTAATAGGCCTCAGCTTTATTTGAAAAGTGGCATGGCTAGTAATGGAATTCAAATTGCAGGTGATTTGAGACCACAATGTGAATGCCTGCTTGGACAAAGAGCTCATGTTATTTTCCAGCCATAGTGTCAGCCAGAGTAGTGTGATGCCAAAAAGTAGCATCGACCCTCAATCAACCCACAGACCTAACCTTTTACTTCACCTAGAAGACCATCTGTCTGTTTTTAAGGGTGGACTAGACTTGTTTTGAACTTTGCCATGTGACTCCTTGACTTCTGTGGAATGTCCAACCCTTTCTGCTACACACTGTGGTGGTAGCGTCTCTATTAGCAAAGTGACTTTATTGGCCCGGTGTTGCTTAACTTTACTAGTAACACTCAAACACATAAACCTCATGTGGACAAGGTTAAATCACTTGACATGCACCCTCTGGAGGCAGGTAATGGTACATAAGGTCAGCGACAGAGGATTGATGCTCCACCTCTCAACCTCAGGGTGATAGTGAGCTCCCTTAGGCTGCTCCCATCATTTCCTTTGGGCCTCATTTGTGATTACCAGACAGCCTGAAATGTAAGTCTCCAACAGCCATTGTCACCGACAAGGCAGCCTGCCTGGATGACCAAATGAACTCTGACACCTCAAGGGTCCAGCGATGCTTTTTTCAACCAAAAGGTGGCACATCGTGTTCTGCTATTGTATTCATGATGAAACCGCACACATTTGTTTTTGGCTAATTTTCTAAACTCGTGTAAATATGTATCAGAATCAATTAGGCCAAATAATATACGGTCCTTAGAGGATTCACATCAAAGCACACAATCCAATTAAGAGTGTTTACTGTTTAGATTGAAATGCTCAGTGTTCCGCTCTTAAACCCAATCCGCATATCAGTAAACACTGTTTGCCAGAGTGTCTTTTCCAGTGGTTGTGTGTAGGCGTGTGTGTGTGTGAGCCTGCATGTACGAATCAAGACAGAGACAGAGTGAAAACATATGCAGCCTTGTAATCTTTGATATTTTTCTGTATGCTTACTTTGCATGTTGGGATGACATTTTCCAAAAAATGAGGTTGAGAATCAAAGATGTTTCATTTTAAATTGCATAATTGTGTCTCAATTTTTTTTATTTTTTTTATTTTTTTAAATTTTTTTAAGAGATGTAGAGAAAGATAAAGCACAAAACAAACATTATTATCAGAGCAATTTATCCTTTTATACATACCTTTTAAAACAGGCATTTACACATGTTTATTTCTTTTTTCTCTCTTCACATTATGCAGATCTTTGGAAAGTTGGTTCAATGACTTCAGGCACGCAGACTGTAAAGGATAAAGAGCCTGATTAACTGATACAGAGCAAGCTTTTGAAGCTTGAGGCTGGAAGATGACATGCACGTGACTGAAACAAAATGCAGTTTGAGAATCATGAGTACAATGTAAAGAATTTCTCTCTAAAATAGCAGTAAAACACCTACAGCAAGGACACAGTAGTTTACTATTATCTGACAGCACATCTACTGTACATGCTTTTAAGATGACAGTTAAATAAATGAGTTTTACATGATTTTACAACGAAATTCACCGCAGCATGCAAGATTTCACATGACACCCACTCATACTGCAGTTTTTATAGTTTGTAGAAAGTAAAAAGTTTTTTACCAATGGAGCTATGTGAAGAGTCACATTTTACTTTCATCTATTTCTACCATTGGAAATGTGGTTGTTGGGTCTTGTTGCGGCGCTGATAGACAAGTAACATGACATTTCACATGAAACATTAAATGCTTTGATGTTTCAATCTTTCAACCTTCAGTTTAGCAAATTCTCTACATCACAATGTGTGACACGTTTCAGTTGGATAAAGCAAGAAAAGTCCCTCATTGTGGTCCCAGTTGATCCTCACTCGTCACCATCCCTACACAACCTGCCAGCTTGCTGACATCTCATTCCGTCTCGTTTGGTCCTGTGTGACTTGGATAGTTTCATGTTAATGACATTTCACATTACACCCACCTCACATTTTGTCTCTTTCACCAGTTTTACAGTGTATATCAACATGCTACACAAAATCAGTGCTCTTCTCATCAAATGATGTATCTTTCTTTTTCACATTTTTCCATCTGTGCTCACTGGGATTCACCACACACAATGCATCATAATGCTAATCTAGCAGAAGACTACATGTATGACAGAAAATCATTTCATTGCCTGATTTGATCCACAATTATTGGTTTGGAACCACATGAACTGCTATTGAATTTTTCATTTATAAGGGTTATAAAACACAGTAAGGTACTGTTGTAAATCCTTTGTAGATATTATGCAGATCATTAGATCTGCTTAGTATTTACATTGCATGACTAAGTCTTAGTCTAATAGTAGTGTGCCTGTACTTAAGTGGTCAGGTCAATGGACTGAAAAATTGACAGCTTTAGAAGTGACCATAGCTTGGTTCCTAACTTCTCCAATTCCACTGACTGACAAACAGTTGTTGGGTAAGATACTGATCTCCACAATACATTTTAAAATATCCCTCATTTGTATGTTGCTTTGTATAAAAAAAATGAAATAAATTAGATTTTTTCTGTTATGACATTTGATTGATAAAAGAGTATTTAATGTAAAAGACCCTTTTTTCTTTAGATTAACAATCGCAGCTAGTTTTTTTTTTTACTGAATTTCAGGCTACTTCTTCACATTTATACTATTTCACTGCTGCCTCCTCATTCCCTCTCTTACCATGGTGGACGACAGATACTGAACTCTTTGAGCTCCTAGGCTCAGGCTGCCTCTCGAACATGAATAGCAATCAGTAGAGGGAGCGAGGGAAAGGAGAAAGCAACACATACACACACTCAACAAGCAACAGTTTCCTTAAAAAAACAAACAGTCAAAGCGTGCACATAGATGGCAGAGAATGTGTACAGGAGGAAGCAAACCATTTGTTTCCGCATTACTAAATTAGTAAGTCTTCCAATTCATCTCCATTTCATGCAGCATTCATTATAGAGTCTTTCCCGCACCAGGGATGCTGAGCCTGCGATTTGAGCCAACAATTAATTTAGCCTTCTCTGGAGCCTATCTTTCTCATCTTTTAACTAACTGAACATAGGCTGTTGCAATCTGTCCTCCTCTCCAGGATTTCCAAAATGAGAAAAATATGCAGCAACAAAATGCTGTGAGGCCTAAACCATAATTAACAATGACACCACCAGGATGGTTCCTTTAAATTCCAAACCAATTAGGAAAAGGGAACAGTCAGCAAACATTTTCTTGTGATATCCCAAACGAATGCCCCTTGTGGCTGGATGCTGCGTTTGTGCGATGGTTTGCACTGGGAACACTGTCACCTGTCAGGCTTCATTTTAGTGTTACGGATTCCACGTCGCACAGTGTTGTCCCAAATCATCTCTGAGCGCTCTGAGCTCAGCGTCAGGGATTAATTAGTTATGTCTGGATCTACACAGGCCGAGAAACTCAAGCAAGTTTCTCAAGAAAAAGAGTAATGATGGACCAACAGTAGTGTCTTCTTCACTGGGTCTTTGATGTCCAGGAGATGCTTAGTTGCATTTTCTGACAGCATTAGATTTATAAGTAAATAATGTGTGCATGAAACAATACGCATACACTAGTGCTAGTAAAGAGCAGCCCTGTCTGATGACAAATTGTGCTGATAAACATGGAAATCCTTTGTCTAAAAGGACTTTTTAAAACATTACAATATCGAAAGCCATGATGCTGTCCTAATCTCAAGAATGTAAACTTAAACTGTATTAGATTGAATGCAACTGAATATAAAAATGACATGAAATTACTTTAACCCTTTAAAGTCCTACTTAACCGTTTGGTAGAACAAGTTTTAACATATCTCATCAGAAATTTGTTTAAGTAAACCATACTGAGCAATCTCTATGTTTACCTGTTTAGGTATGCAGGTCTGATGTGAAAAAAGGGTAGGTTATATCTTATGCCTGTATGTTGTCACATTTTTAACATTTTAAAATGAGTGACACCTGAACAATTTGTTTCAGAAAATTTGTCTCTTAGTCTTAAAGCAACATTACAAGTTTCTGACCTTAAAACTCTGTGCTTCTGACTCGTTTTGATGACTATTTTAGATGTTTAGATGATTATGTACGTTCATTATGTACATTCCAAACAGCACTTGACAACTTTTTTTCCACTCTGATGCATCATATGACATTTAGCTTTACCTGCGTCATTCGCCAATAACTGGATATTAACACATTGGCTGTTTTGCATGTGCACCATGGCTGATTCATCAAGGAAACACAAGAGGATATTATTGGAGGAAGCAAAGAAAACAAAGAGAACAACAGACAGGGCACGAAATAAGTCAAGATTGGACTGGCTTTGATTGGCTGGAGAGAGCTAAGTGAGGAGACAAGATACAAGACAGGTGCTGAATTAATCTTCATTAGGGGAACCAAAGCACAAAAATGTGCCAAAGTTAAAGACCCAGGGCCACATTTGTTTTTGGTATTTATACTATGTGTGTGTTTACAGACAAGTGATTCAGTGGTTCCCTCTCTGTGATTTGCTGGATAGTCTACTGTTCAACAAATCCATGTGGCTGCTCAGCAATTCATTGCTCTTGTGATCACTTGAGTTGTGAGGTAGGGAATTTGTAAAATCATGGCCTTAGTTTGGCCCTCGGCCATTTGTACCACTCGGAACTGGTAAAGCCTTCTAACCAGATTTATGGACTGTTGTGTCAGGTCTGTAGAAGCTATTGTTTAGCTGGCCACCTCAGCCAAAATTAATTGAGATTTAGATAATTTTGTGTGGATTGCTTCCACTGACTCCCGTTTCCAGATTTTTCTTTTCCTTTTACACTAATCAATATTTTACTTTACCTTAACCAGCTGATTCTGGACTTAATGTTACCACCCTCTTTCCCCTAGCTGAGCTGGAGCCACAACAGTCTTACTATTAATGCCCCAAGGAATTGAAACAAAACAGCAAGGAAACAATTTTCTTCTCTTTTTTTTTCTTTTATCGCAGTGAAGACATTAAAAGGTTAAAACAACCTTGCTCATCATGCAACTTAAACTCGACTCTTCATTTTGACAATTGCGTCATGAAAAAGGACACTTTTTGGTTGTTATACAACAGTGTAATGCATCAGTTATTTTGTTATCATTTCACAAAATGCAGTGACACTGTACACATTAATGTGCTTATTTTTGTGTCCATTAGAAGCAAAAATAAAAATAAAAGGAAAAAAAAACCTGCTGATATTTTGTTTGAGGGCACAAATCTATGGAATATGCCTTAGTGAATATTTCTTGTTTTGCTACGAGAGTTTGTTGGAAATACAGTTGTTTTCCTCATTATATAATCATAGACAAAGCTTCATCATTTTAAAGCATTGTAATTCAGAATGAGAGCAATTGTGCTGTCTTAATGCATCAAATAATTACATTTGTGAGAAGCTCAGCTTGTTTACAGGATTTGTGGTTCTTTTAAAAATGTGGCTTTTCACCTGATTGAATATATTCCATTAATATATTTTTTTAATATATTCAATCAAAATAATTTCAATCATGGGTAAAATATGTTTTCCGCATGATTAAAGTTAATTTTTGTCAGATCTAAAAAGCAGTGCACAGGCATGATTCTCTTTTATAAATCCTAATGACTGTAATGTTGTTCGCATGTTTAGAGCCAGATTTTTTTCTCCCATGTGCTGCCATGAATGGTTAAACAGAGCTTCATTTGATCTGTTCCAGCTAAGGTTTGAACCAGGAGTCTTCTTGCTGTGAGGCAGCAAGGCCAACTACTGAAATGCCAGCTACAAATAGGATAAAAGAACCACTGAATGAAAAAAAATATGTCTTTAAGCTCAAAGCAAAGGAGCCCAAAAGAGGTAAAAAGGATTGTTGTACTACAAAGCCATTGTCCTCTAACAAAGCCAGACTGGCCAATCATGTGCACAAACGTTAAACATGGCTGCAGCAACATGTAGCACCATAACTACCCACATGATCATTTTGTGAGTGATAAACTCAATAATAGAAGCATGTGTGTAAAAATCAGTGACAAAAAATACGGACTCAGTGAAATTGGCTGTTTTGTTTATTGTTCGTTTTCAGGACTTTGACCATCCAGCTTCCTGTCATGATCTGTGGGTTTTTGTTCTGGTTCTGTTGCTATCTATTTAGTTTTCTGGTCTTTTGTCATTTTTGGGTTCTGTCTTGTTTCTTGTTTTATTTTGTAGAATTGATTCCCATTGTGTACTGTGTCAGCTTTCCTTCCTGCTCCCTGCTTCCGGTCATTAACTGTCACACCGGCTTAGTCTTGTAATCAGCCCCTCTGCATATATGCTCCAGGTTTTCCTTTCTTCATTGCCAGTTCATTAGCTGTGTCCCAATTCAGGGTCTGCACACTTCGAAGTGCGGATTCGTCGGCTGCATACGTCACAGCGGCGTGCCAAGTACTGTCCAATTCAAAAGTCTCCAAAGGAGCCTCTGATTCCACCCTATAAACCTGCACTCCATTTCAAACAAGATGAAAGGCAGAGCCACGGCTCTGATGACAGAGAGTGAGTGGCAAAGTTTTTAAGTGTAAGTATTTCTTTTACCTTAGAGATGTGACAGAATATAAAAAGAAACTTTAAGTTTGTTAAACTGCGGCATTAAAATTTGTGTAATATTTAATATTCTTTTTTTTAAAAAGCCAGCCACTGAAGCAAATTTTAAAATGAGACTTTTAGCGGCAATTTCCGGCTCCATTTAGTTTTTTTTAAATGCAGTTTACCTGAAGGAATTAGCGGGAAGAATGAGAACGCTTTCATATCTGCAGTTGCTAGGCAACACGGGACTGGAGCACTATGGGAAATTCTCTCACACTAGGCTGTCTCATTTCATGAACGAACAAATTGCTTCGAAGTGCGCAACCTACGGAGGCCACATAGCCTTCGTAGGCTGCGCACTTCGAAGTGTGCAGACCCTGAATTGAGACACAGCTGCTATTGTGTCTGTGTTACTTGCCAGTCTGTTCCATAATCTTTCTGTTCTGGTTTTCTGTTTGGTCTTTTGTTGTTTAGTTTCCAATTTTCCCACTCCTGCAGTGTTTTTCTGTTAAAATAAATTATCTTTGCTCATCATCCGTCTTTGCCTCCGTAAGACCTGCAATTGGGTCGTTCCACCCCATCTCCTGCGTCCATTCCGTGACACTCCCCTGTACATTAAATTGCATTTAATGTCCATCTAGTGAAATGTAGGAATAGTTAGTAACTGTTCAGCATGGTCTCAGTGTAGCTATGTTTATATGGGCAAATATTTTCTGTGTGAAAGAAATCATTGTAATCAGAGGTTGAAACGTGTTTACATGGAAACCAAACATAGACATCTAAAAAGCTGAGTGTTTGCACAATCCAAAGCATTTATTTAGAATGAAACTCTTATATAGAAAACAGGGCTAGTTTCTACTGTGCAGAAAATAAAATGAAAGAATAAGAAAAAAAAGTGCTTTTCCAACTTTTCACCCTACTGAAAAGCACATAAGCTGACTTCTGATAGCTACTAACACCCTGGGAGTTAAAGTAGACCTTTCCAGTTGAGTTCACTCTGTGCCCTACCTAGGTCCCTGATGAAACCCAGAGTTTTTCCTGACTGAATTGATCGCACAGGAATGGAGTACTGTAAAGAATATTTAGTTAAAACCTCTAAGATCTCTGACAAATTAAATTTTTGCTGCTGCCATGTTTATTCTTCGGGGAAACCCATCATCTCACAATAACCTCATCTTAACTTGGACACGTGCAGAAAGAAGACATTAATCCAAACAGAGAGAAACCATTTGATCTCCTCTCTGATTAAAATACCTTTCTAATTTAACCTGATTGGATTAGTCTAATCTGATTGAGGTGTTTACACAACACATTTTTAATCTGATTGAACTCAATCTGATTTTAAGTGTTTGCTGTAAATCTAGTCAGTGAGAGTGTGCACATGCTAAAATGGCTGCTTCATAATGTTTCTCTACTGGCCTGTATACTCCTTTCTACATTGCTGGATACATCCTAAAACACATTGTACTGATAGAAACAGAAAAAGTCATGATAATTGATAAATTGGTGCTATACACAAAACACTGCAATTACTTTTTGCATGATGTCCTACCCTCTGCTTGCTCTACCCAGGCACCATTTTGGAATATTTTTAGTTGTTAGAATGCATCAGGCACAGACAATTTCCCATTGTTGGGTATGGGTGGGCAAGCAATAATGTCTAGCTCTCTTCTCTTGACATTATCTGGTGGTTCATATAAACACCTTTTTCTTCAAACAGCAATTACCTAACATTACACTGCTGCTTTAAACAGTATATCATTGCACTGTTTTCTTTCAATTCTGAGGTATTTTTCAGGAATACTGGGTGATTAAAGTGGCATTTTGTAGTCAGGAGGTAAAGGCTATTACTCAGGGAATCAGATTATTAGTAGAATCAACACCTGCATTATTTTGCTGTTGTCAATCGTTTTAATAAAAAAATCTTGTGCGTTCTCCAGTCAGTCCCTGACTGTTTCCATGCTCTCCAATCACCCACAAGCCATTTGTGCCACGTGTTTGTGGAAGATGACAGATGGTGACATCAATTTCTTGTGCACAAAAAGACATCAGTGATGATAGCCATCATTGGTCATAGCGGTGTCACATTTTAACACTGAATACATCAACTACCAGGGACCTATCATAGTTTCGTAACTTTCCATCTGCACAAATCTGTGAAATTCAGTTCAGGCTCAGGTAAGGCTTGAGAATTAATCTAATGTTTGGCTCTTCAGAGCACACAGTGAACTCTCGTGATCGAGTCAGCGGGGAGGAAGTTACTTGGGCCTAGATTAGCTTTGAATGCCTCATAAATGGGAAGCCAGGAGCAAGTATTAGCTGGCTGTGACAGACTGTGAATCAGCCGAATGCCTGTGGGTGCAAAGCCTGCCAGTAATGCCAGTGTGATCCATTGCACATCTGGATGTGCCCTGCAGTTGTAGCCATGCTGCTGGTGTAGTTGGCGGTAATTAAGTTCTGGAGGCTTTTGCATTGAAGCCGCACCAAGTGGTGCTGTGATGGAAGGAGAGATGGGGGGAATAGGCCTTGAGAGGAGGAGATAATACTGAAAAAATACAGACAGCTCTTATGGGTGATCCCGATATTGCTGCCATGCCTCAGTTCCTCCATCATCTCTATCTCACTGAAAACCTGAAATATTTATTTCACCCACAAAGAAACTGGAATAAAGTTTCTTTTTTTCTCTCTCTTTTTTAAACGTTTAAATCTCCCTGGAGGAAAGCACAGCCTTGCAAAGTCAAGGTCAAGCACTCCTTCTATTGTCTCCATTTTGGCTTGCAGACAAGAAGTATGCATTTAATGAATGGGTGGAGGGTGGTCTGAGTGGTAATTGACCTCTGCCTCAATAATGAGAAGAGGACAGATGATGTAGAGGACAATGCATCGACTGTATTGATTGTATCAAGAGTAACATACATTCTAATAGCTTCTGTCTACTTCTGAAGTCAATTTTCAGGTATTACCTCCCCATCTTTGATACTGCAGGGAAAATGTTATTGCTAACAAGCTTCACTGATTCACTTATTACATGAAATTAGATGCTTTCAGCTGAGAAGCTCTCTGTATGAATAGGAATATGATTTTGCATTTCTTTTGAGGATGCTTAACATGGTTGCCATTGTTACAGAAATAGCTTTTCAAATTCTCTGCTCTCTTTCACAGCTTTGTGCTTGTTTTTCACAGAGCTGCTGTGTGGCAGGGAAAAAAGGAAGAAAGGATGGCAGGTGGAAGGATTCTTTGCTATTCTCCATATGTTGTGTCATTTGGGGGCTTGTTGGTGTCTGTGTATGCTTGGCAGGTCTTGGCTTCTTTCCTCTGTTCCTGGTGTCTATGCAGCCGTCTCTGTCTGTCAGCGCCCACCTGCCCCTCTGCCTCTAGCTGGCACAGCACAATGTTTTACCACTTAGACACAATAAAAAGTGGAATTAGCTGAATTTCCAACTGAAAATGCATTATATGAAATAGTCACAGAGAGATATAACATGTTCAAAAACTTGGGATGTAACACAATAGACCTGCATGCCAAAACACCTGTACTGAGCCCCGTCTGGCCAAGTATTGTCCAAGGACTTTTAATGCTTCAATTTTACTGTCAGTCATAGTTGATTAGGGTTGGAGCTAAAAAGAGAGGGAAAAAAAATAGTCAGGCTTGAATGATAAAACATAGTGACATCAGATGGCATCTTTTCACTCTAGCTGCCTTATACAATAATAGACTAAATAAAACATTGTCAGTGTATACTTTGTATCATGACACTACTATATTTTTTCTTGAAAAATGTTCCTATTATACATTTTGAGAGACTGTCCTGCCAAAACATACTCCGAATGTGTTGTGAAAACCAAATAGTCAGTTATACTTTCACTAGGATGCTTAATAATTGTCATACACAACTAGTATAATTCTATCGTAACAGTTGTCACATCTTCCACTGTGGTACATAAAACATATCTGTTTGCCATCTGGAAGCCAACCCTTAAACTTTTCACAGGAAGTTCAGTACCCCACAGGCTTCTGCACAGCAGTCAACAGTCATTTGGTTGTGCTGAATAAAACAAATTTGGGATATCTAATTGGCCATCATCCTAGTGGGGAAGAGAAACAGTATTGCAAATTCAGCAGAAATCTACTCCAGGAATGAGCACAGCTTCAGAGGGGCAATGCCTTATCTGTGCTGACAGGAAATGGCAGCGCTGCGGTGAGTCCTGCACTAAATGTCGCTTAAATGGACTGATATTCGAGAAACAATACTACGGCAAACATCCCCCGACATAAACACGGCCCAAATCTATATCGGCTGCTTACACTGCTTGTTGGGGGGGGGGGGGGGGGCAGCCTAACGGTTCAAACAAAACAAAAAGGACCACCATTCCTTTCTTTTTTACTGTTGACAAACCCCCCCCTCCCAAATAACTACCCCCTTTACCTTTTCCCCACCCC
>JBBBVU010000006.1:8949690-8961169 GCA_037177055.1 Atherinosoma microstoma
CCCTTTCCCCCTGTTCGACAAGGAAATGTACAACACGAACCTACTGCACTACAGGAACTCAGTCTCCCGCCCCCCCGCTCCACATGAAGGAAAACACACCAACAGGTCAAACAGAACAGAAAGGGACAACAGTGCTGTATGTTGTGATGGTGGACAGACTATACATTATAGATGAATGATATATTTGACTTTTCTCCACCTCTGGCAGCACAGCAAAGCCCATCTTCATACCCACCTTGGAATAACTGGCTGAGGGCCTGAGAGCTCCCCTCCAGGTGAGGCAGCGAGTGCAAGGTCAACCACATTGTGTGAAAAATGGCCTCATACAGGAAAGCCAGCCACAAGTGGAACTAAACAAAGGGATATGTAATTCCCTGGTGACCCAGACACAAAAGCCATGAGTGGTGAATAGAAAGGATTTTGTGGTTGTTTGATGACAAATGATCTAAGCAAATGATAATTCTAGTATTGGGTGAGGGTTACAGCATGTGTCAGCTTATTTAGCTTGTCAGAGCCTGTGTTCACATGTTTACTATAAACCTTTGGTCTCCATTTGAAATACTATCACACAGACTTGTTTGTAGTACCAACACTTTTTCTCAGAGTGAATTACAATAAGCAATGTTGCAGGTAAAGGGTTGTGCCATAGAAATAGGAGTCTCATTTATGGAAGTTCGCCAACTAAAGTGTTGGAAAAATACATTAATTTGTATCTAAATGGCTGATACAACAACCTAGCTACAAATGTCCTACATCTGTCATTTGTAATCATGTTTTATGATGTGACAAATTGATCCAGGATTGAAAAAACCAAGTCCTTCACAGAAGAAAAGCACTTCAGATCAGAAATTCACCACTTCAGTGTCCTTACCACAAGCTTGTACTTGTAGAAACAAGTAAAAAAGAGACTAGGTGACGTGGGAAAAAAAAAAGAAAAATATGAAAAATAAAGAAAGAATCACAGCAGAATAAGAGAGCTCAGACCTTGATTTTAGAGTGAACACAATGTGAAGCCTCACAGCTGCCACTTTGGCAGCCAGTGTATGATAAATCACTTCAAATTACCCCCAAATGAAAAAAGAAATATCAACTGCCTTTCATCATGCAACTGTACAACACTTTATTCAGTAAAGTAAAAATGGTACTGGGTTGTTTGAATGTACAGAGAATAAAGTTAATTTTCATTTTTCCCCACATGTGCTCAACAAGAGTAATTTGCTAAAATCTGAATTGATTACTGTGGCTCTATTTTTCATTTGTTTCAGTCTAAATATAATTTTTTGAACAAGTTTTTGGGTCCTTATTTAAACATAGTTTTTTTGTGTGTATCCATCTTTTCCAATCATGCGGTTTAAAAATGTGCTTAAACTGTTGATGGAGACACAGCTGATAAGTACATACGAAACAGAAAAAGGTTACACAGCAATCCACTTGGTTGGAAAGGGAACATTTGGAAAGACAAGACCATCTTAACGATCACCTCTCAATTTGTTGTTCTGGTAACTGACAGCATCCATGAGGAATTACTGTCAGCCTGCTTATAGATTAACATGAAGATGAGATTAAAACTTTTTCAGCTTTCCAAACCATTTTTTCTTGTTATATATCTCAGACCTGCTAAAAAGAGAGAAACAAAGAAACTAAATATGCTAGACAATGTTATACCGTAATTATCATGTTTACAACATCATTAAATCACATTTACATTCTGCTTGGTTTCATCCTTATACATCCGTTTTCTCCTCTGTTAAATGAGATGGTAATAATGATCTGCCTTGGCAGTTTTAGGTTGGTCATATTTCTTTTTCTTTTGATCTCGCACTTACCAAAATTCACTATATGTTTACTGGATCCATTTCAGGAAAAGTCATGAATTGAGAGGAATAGAGATTTTATTTTAACAGAGCATTTGAAAGACTAGGGTGGTAAAAATGACCCCATTGGCAGTTCTAGTGTTAATCTCTGTGCTCACACACAGGTAATGCATTTTGATACAGAAAAAGGGCTCTCATTCACATATTTTTCTGCTCCTGTTGTGAGAGTTTAACAAAGTTAGAAAGCATTCAGTTGTGAACTGTTTGATGCATTAGCCGTGATCACAAAGTCTTGATTTCATGAGTATGATGTCATCTGACAAAGCTGCAATCCAAATAACTTAAGATGATGTCTGTGCAGTGATTTTGGCTATATTTAAATGGACCATGATAACTCGGAGAGAAAGCTGGAAAAGAGAAATTGTCTCAAATGTTTTCCTTTTAGTTATGGATGCCTGTCGACTGTCTTTTAGCAGCTGCTGCTCCCCTTTACACTTTGTCTCTGTTGTACTGTGCAGCTCTCACACAGCAGACAACTAGATCCTGTCCTTGTTCATTTTTAATAAAGTAGCCTAGGCTTGTTGTAAAAGTCTCTAGATTTGTTGCTTGACTAAAAAAACAACAAACACATATCTAAATAAACAAAAAGTCCTGCATATGATACCTCTTTTGGTGTTTAAGGCGCATCATGCGTCATTAGTGCTAATGTAAAAACATGAACTTCCAGTGGTGCATTGGAGCATTTATCGAGATTATTGGCAGAAATACTCAATAATATCCAAAAATATTATTTGCTTTATGTAGAACTGTTCAGAAAAATATCAAATAATGTTGTCCAAAGATGCTCTGTTTGCCATGTTGCTACTGTAGCCCATGAGGGACAAAGCAAACAGCAGTTGTTGAGGAGGATTGATAGTTTAGGTACGGGATATTTATTGTTTGCAATTTGCAATTTGTGGTTGGTGCTGGAAGTTATTACAACCTACTATCCATTACCTTTAAGCTTCATTAAAGTCCCGTTTCCACTGGTGTGCCAATGAAACAGCAAGCACAGTACCATTTGGCTTCCGTATTTACAGAAAGATCCTCATCTGATTGATCAGTTAGAAACTGATTGGAGTGTCCCATGACTGTATCAGGAGTTTCAGAAAAAGAAAAAACAGTTTTATAATGGATGCTAAATTAGAACAAACCCCCAAGTGCAGGACAAGTTGTTAAAACCTTAAAATAGCTCTACAAAAAAAAGGCAAACTTCAAAATACCACTTAGAATATCTACAAAACCACTTTTGTGTCATTTTTGGTCCAGATTCTGGAACATTAGGGAAATGATAGTACAAAGCCACAAACACAACCTGGGATGGTAACCCAAGTTTCCTTTACAATGGTGGCTGTAAAGGAAACTTGAAGAGAATTTCTCACTGAAGAGCGGAAGAAGTTTTGCATGCAGTTCCTGCTGAGATGTCAGACCTGACTACAGTGTTGGGAAGACCAACTGTCAAGCAGCTAAGTAAATATCTCTTTTATTCTGGATGCTGAAATCATTCCACATACCTGTTTGCATAGCTGACTTTGCATCCTCATCTGTCTTTCAGAGTGATTAGTTGTCATTGGAGAATTTTGCCGTTTTGATGTTTCTATTCTGGGTTACAGACTGAGTTTGACAGCATGACAGCACTCTTCATTTCAAGATGCTGTGTGCATTTGTGTTTCATTAACAACTGAATAACAAACTCAAACCAAACATTCAAACAATTGTGATTTGGTCGTCTGGAGGTTTAATCAGAGCAGTGATGGAAAGGTGTTTAGTACACAAACATCTGTTTATAAGCCAGCTGGAAAAAAAAGGAGAGCCTGTGACATTGGCTTAAAATGGAGTTAAAGCTGAATATTTCAGCCGGTCTTTTTTAAAGTGAAGACTCGGGTTCCCTAGGGAGCAATGTGATGTGCTCTGATTCAGAATGACGATACCTTCACTTTCACATCAAGGTAAATATGAAAGGTATTGATCTGAGGAGGAATCAATCTCACTCATGGAGTCTCTAAGTGTATTATTCATTAGTTCATCTGTCAGTCTGTTTATCCAGACACATATCCGCTTATCAAAGGCTTTTTTCCGTCACTCATTGAAATCATCTTTAATTTTTCATTCACCATGGCCTTTTATTGCCTGGTGACCCTGCTGATCAAGCAGGTGTAACACAGGATGTGATACCCTTTTCCAAGCTCCTGTATCTTCATTGAAAAAAAAGAAATTCACAGTATCCTAGTTAATGATAATGAACAACTAAGATTTAGCTTTTTTGCCAGAATGGACCACAAACTTGATTACAGTATCTGTAAGCATTGATAGCTTTCAACTAAAACACAAAACTTCTTCTATCAAGTCAGAACCATCACTATCAGCTGTAGAATAACGTAGGTTAATCAATACTTTTAACTTAATAAGTCCCATTTGTACCAAACAGACACCCGCCATCATTGTTTGTCACACAAGAAAGCAATTAGTGCCCCAAATTAGTCAGAGTGTTGACACAAAGAAAAAAAACAACTATTTATTCTTCATTTATTGCCAACTTATTTGACACCAGAAAAAGTGTTGTGATCCAGGAAACCCCTGCTCTGAGCGAGTTCAAACCTCCTAAACACTAATAGCATGCAAATGCTGTTTGACCTGGGTATAATTAACATGCCATGCTGCATACATATTCATGAAGTCCTCCTTGCTTAAAAGGCACAATATTGTCTGAAAGAGAAAATGACCATGATATATCTGCAGGGTTGGCTCCTTGCCAGCCAATGATGTCTGGCTTTAATCCTTATTTGTTTGGAAACAAAAACAAGGCTTTGCAGTGACATTTTCATCTACTCACTGATACTAGAATATGTCTCCCACAACCAAATGACTTGAAACACATGTTCTCCAATCATATACATAGACAATTATTCATTTAATGGAATTTCTAATCGTTTGTCATTTAGTTGGATTACCTTGCTCAGGTTCTGACTGCAGTTATCAGAAAATCAACGAAAGCTAATGAGAATTGAGTTGAATTTGACTGAATTGGTCAAAGTTAAATTATCTGAGTTATCTTTCCAAAGATAGGAAGAACTGAATTTAGAAAAAAATGACATAACAGTAGGCTTGAGGCTCAAGTGAACAGCCATGCTCCAATTCAAAAGGGGATAATTTATTGATGTAGCATGTTATCACATGCTGCATTCTGTCTTACATCCGTGAGAGCACAGACTCTTTCATGTGAATGAATGCAAAGTAAAACGTTGATTAGAAGCCAAAGCAGTCAGCGATCCAAAAGGAAATTACTTTTCCTGTGAATGAATTGCATATCAGGATCAATTAATGCTGTGGTGACTTAATTAACTCACCAGACATGAGAAATGAAGTGAAGGGGAGAAAGCTGACGCATGAAGTCCAGTTTATAGGTGGAGAACCGATGTGGATTAAAACATTAATCACGCAATTAGCAGTTTATTTCATATCAGTTCAGTTTATATAGCCCTGCACAACAAAAACCACCTCAAGGTGCTTTAATTAGAAAGTAAACAAGCTCAATAAATGTCAAATTACAGTGCAATTAACTGTAAAGCAATTCTAATCAGACTTATTGTGAACCCATTCTTTATAATCCAGTTCAGTCTTGTTCATTACCATCAATGTATGAAATGCAGGTATTCTGTAAAATGGCAAGGCAATGTTTTTAGGCAATGATTGGAATGCTTCTGTTACATACTTTCCCTAGGCATTAAATAATATACTCAGGCATTATGATGAATGACAGGTACTATCTAGGCAAAGTGTGAAATTGCATGCAATCCTATCACTAGCCAAACCCAGCTCAATATTGTCCATTCTCTGGTGGATAGCTGTGCTTCCACATGGGATAAAAAAGACCACTGGTGATAGTGCTCTCTACTCTACCACTTTGTTTTGTGGCATTATATAGAATACCAAGGAAATGTAGAAAATGTTACATTATTTCAAACTTTGACCACCTATTTTTGGCATGGTATGTATTCATAAAAAGTTGGCCAGCTTAGTATACCAACGGACCAAATATTTACATAAATTCAGTCCCACATTATACTTAGTTTGAAGCAATTATGAATGAATGAATGAATGAATGAATGAATGAATGAATGAATGAATGAATGAATGAATGAATGAATGAATGAATTATACTTTATTGATCCCCGAGGGGAAATTGCATTATTTTATTTTTTAAATGAATTATAATGAATTATTTTTCAATTATATTTTGTTTTATGATATTTCAGGCATAATTTAAATTGTTTTGTGCTTTTTTAAATTGAGAAAAAATAATTTGAATGGAGAATTTAGCAGTGGGGTGAGAAAACTAAAAACAGTTCAATGGTTTGTCATTAAAAGAAAACCAAAAAAACATGAACTCCTTTTTTAAAATCTTATTTGTTTTTTGGATCCCATAAAGTTGGTATGAAAACAACAAAACAAAAAACAAATCTTTTTAACACTGATCACAAAAAAACCACTGACTCAGAAACTGTCAAATAAACCTTAGGATTAAATGTAATAGTTAAGATTTTACGCTTGTCATCTATTTCGCAGTTACAAAACAAGACATGAAGGCAACAACTAGGTTCAGTTTGTTAGGAAAACTGCCATATGGTGCATGTTGCAAGTAATATTGTGTTACATTTACATACTACGTACTCCTGGCTCTTATCAGATACATTTAAGAACGCGCGTTTACACACTGAAATGACACTATAAAAAATGAGTTACTGGCTAACTGTACACAGACGCAGTAAAAGTAGTTCTCTACATTTTTCCTCCTGACTGCCATTTTGACAACAAACAGCAACCCAGTCACAATGGTAATGCATCCAGGGCTCATGCTGCTGAGCTGATGCTCCCTCTGCCCACCTGCTCACAGTGTGCTCTCCAGAGGAAGGCCTCCCATCGACTCCATGCACGCACCTCCATGATTTATGAGCCATCTGTCGCATCTGATGTTCCTGTCGCCTAAGACAGGATGTTCCCGGCTGGCATTCTACATCGCTCTGCGTGGGCACTGCCTGGGCATGCCAAGGTCCACTGTAATTAAATTACAGCAAGTGGGAATGGAGAGTCTCCCATAATGGAAAAAAAAAAGAAATGAAAAAAATAACCCATCAGCCACAGAGAAAGAATATAAAAGAGTATTGCTGCTTTGTGTTTGAGAGGGGTAAAATAAACATCATCACAACTCATCAATAAAAGCCAATCAAACCAAACTCTGGTATGTTTTCCAGTTTTAGACATCAAAATTGGGTTTTTCCAGAGGTTTGTTTGGGTATCCATGTGTGTCTTCATATTGGAAGAAACAAAAACATACACAAAAATGGCATTTAAAGAAACAGACTGAAGATCATAAACCCTTGAGAAAAACACTGATACACACAACAACAGCAGCATTACTTCTTTCTCCAGCTGCGTGTTCATTGGTGATTATTGCCATTTTTGTTTGCTAACATGTCTATTTCTTTGCTACAATTATCTAAATTAGACTGAATTTCATTAAACTTTCGATGTGGATGCAGATCCAGGTTTAAATTACAAGCTGGAGATTTGCTTTGGCAGATAAAGTGATAATGTGCTCTCGTCAAATGAACCCTTAAACAACTGCTAAAACAACAGTTACTTCAATTATTATAATTAGTTCTATTTCAAACTGTAGAAATGCAGACAGCTAATGTTTGTCAAGCTGAGGACATGCAACTGATAGAAAAGCTGGAGTCAGCAGTCAAAAGTAAAAACTCTGCTGGTCTGTTTTGTCCTAGTCCTGTCTTGTGGCATCTCACTGGGCTCTGCTCTGATAAACCATGCTTTGACCTGCTGTTTACCTGTCTCCTCCTTTCATGTCTGGTCTTTTACCATCCCGCCCAGTGTGAAAATAATACTGCATGATGTCTAACTCACCTGTAACTTTATCTTCTACAGCTGATGAAGCAGTACAGACAGTGTGAGAATACATTTTCATTTAGACTGAAGCATTAGACAGAGGTCCATATTGCAACTATTCAGTTACATTTTTTGATACAACTTCATAATATGCCCCCTTTTTCGTTTTTCTTTACTATCAGATAGGTCAGTGGTTCCCAACCTATTTTACCTGAGGACCTCCTTCATGCAATTACCAAAAATGTGTGGACCCCCCACCCGCCCTTGTTGAAACCATGTTTGGTTATATGCTTTCTTTTGACAAAACCAAAGTTAAGGACATTATCAGCAAATAGCCTTGCTAAAATGGTACAAAGTGTTTTCAGGCTGAAACACCCAACTGATAAAAACCCTAAGCGAATAAACCTCAACTCGTCTGTGTGTGGACATGGCCTTCGTTTATATCACACTGGCTCTGAACAGTCAAAGCCTCAGGGACTCCCTGTTTTCTTTGGGAACCATTCACATTGACTACCTTTATCATGTGGAAAACCAGCAGGCAGGTATTTGGCAAGTAGGGTGTACAGTCTGCGTGTGTATAAGTGTACATAAGTGAAAAAATGGTGAGTTATTGCTCTCAGGTTATAGGCGCTCAGCTTGGTAGATAGCTCTCACTGTCATTTACTTGTGATTGATCAGTCTGTAGCTTACCTTTACTTGGCCCTTTGAACATTCAGTTCATTTAAAAAAAATGAGATCATCTGATCCTCCTTTACTACAGGATGAGGATAGAAAGAAAAAGCTCAGCTAATGTGGCTGAACAGCTTGTGTAGCTGAGGCAAAGAAAGGGACAGCAGGTTTGGTATGCACCATTTTCAGTGTGACCCTGCATTGTCAAGCAAATGAAGTTCACCAATGCGACAGCAAACTTTTAAATTGAAAGATTCATAAAGCACAGAAACAGCCTGGTAGATGAACTACTTGGACAGACACAATGAGAGTGCAGCACGTCTGCCAGCAATATGCTGATAACGAAATAATAAAATATATATCATTCTACACAAAGTATGAAATCTTAATGGCAATGCTGCCACTCTATATGTTCAAGGACCACAGAGACGCAAACTAAATGAAACTCATCAGATTAAAACGTATAGAAATAACACAAATGCAGTGTGAGATCATAATGTGTGTACTTGTTAACACGGTCATGTTTTTCCATCTTAACTGCATTACCAAACCAGTTCATGGACAATTTATAGCAATAACAATGTGCTGTTTTCTATGGCATTTCTGGAAATAGTCTATCTATGGCCACCGTATAAAATCAGTAATACATTTAAGATAGAAAAGGAAATGAGATGTGTCACATTGAATGTTGACTTCTAAAGTTGCTATTTAAGACCATTAGTGCTATTAAAGGAAAAAGCTATTCTGGAGCCCAATAAGAATATTTCATTCATATAAGCGCTTGTAAGAATAGCTTATATGTCATACTTTAAGATGCTAATTACATAATTTAAGTAATTAGCTATTTAGAATATGACAAATATTAATTTACAATTACAATAAAAAATACCAACATATGTTGTATTTTATCAATGCATACAGATTCGAGTACAAAAGCGGCATATTAAGGTGCTGCTTAGTTAAACAATTATACAGTGATCATATTGAATTTCCAATTATAATAACTCAAAAAAGGCAGCTGGTTTAGAATGCTTTTCCCTCTGTTAAACCAGAGAAGTTTTTTACCATGTCAGTCTATGAGTCCGTCATTTTTTGAATGTCATTTTATTTAAAAAATGGCTCATTTCTTTGTAGAGATCAGCTGCTGTTTTACTGTTGGCTCAATGCTCCTCTCCCTTCATCACCAGTTTCCATTATCACCAGCCTCCTTGGGCTCGTCCGCTGAGTTCATCAGTGATGTTGACATATTGCATATATTTAATGTTATTCCTCTCCTCTGCTTTACTATCTCTATCTGGGGATATTCCTGTAAAGCTCTCACAACTCAACCTCTAAAAATATTGACATCTTTCTAAGGCTTATATCTACAAATACGTTTCACATGTCTTAACCCTTTGAGCTCTGTACTTCTGTTCAAAACTTGCATACACATACTAAAAATCGTATATCTCTGCAACTACAAGATCGATTTGAATACTTTTGGAGTCATAGTAAAAAGAACACTTGAGAGATTTACTTAATGTTGACGTGTAAATATCTCTATGTGTTTCTGTTAGGTGTGGGACTCGATTGAAAAAAATAATCTAATTAATTAGAGGCTTTGTAATTAATCAATCTCGATTAATCACATTTTAATTGTATATCAATAGTTCCCCCAAAAAGCAACATTTTATTAATCTAAATGGATTTTAGTGGAGGACTGAATCAAATAATATACAAAGACATTAATATTGTAAACTCAAGCTCAAGTAATGTCTGGAAAAATGCATTTAGTTGCATTTAAATTCAAAACAGTAGAAAAAGAAATAATAAAAAAAAATATCCTTTGCCAAAACTGAATTGACCTTAATTTCATTCATTCATTAATTAATTTTTTTCCTTTAACACGTAATCCAGTTCAGGGTCGCGGGGGGCTGGATCCCATGCAAGCAGCAACCTCTGCATGTGAAGCTTATGTGGAAGTGCCAAAAATTGCAGTTGATCCTTCATCCGATAGGGGGTGGCTCCAAAAGGGAACAAATCCCCAGACTCCCATGTTAAAAAGGCCAACTTCACAGCAGAATTAAACATGTTTACAGCCTGGTACAAAAAAACATTTTATGTTTAATATGTCAAGTTTACCTTTGTGACAACTGTGGGGGGAGTGAATTTATTCATAACTCATTAGTTTAGATGTTATTTAATCTTGAAATTCTTCATAATTAGGGGCCTGCCCTTTTGATTGACAGGTACCAGATATCTGCCAAAAGGAGGCAAAGGGTAGCACAACCACGGTTTTTAGCTGGGTAACAGCGCACCTTACCTTTAGCCCTCCTACCTCTGTTAGCTCATTAGCTCCTGTTAGCTCTGGGTTAGCTTTGTTGGTTCATAGCTTGTTACGGCTGTCACTAGTTTGTCTAATCATTGTCTCCAATTCCATATGCAATCACCCTGTTCCGTTGCCCGGCTGAGATTTGTTCACCACCACCTTACCTTCTCCATCTGCTTCCTGATTCGCTGCCCTCCGGACCAATTCAACTCCACTTCCTCCCTGCCCAGGATAAAAGGCCCAGGACTTAATTCATTTCATCGGCAGCTGTGTTCTGGTGATTGTTGTTAAGACAGCTTGCCCTTGAGACTTTGCTGAACTTTGTAACTTGCCTTCTCTTGGTGATTCTTGTTGTTTTGTGTCTGACCTGTTGGTCTAGTTTTGAGTTAAACCTATTTGTTTATATTTTGTGTGCATATTGTTAAGGGGACTGGGTTTGTTACACATTTGCTTTTCTATTAGCTTTTGTTTGCTGTATTAGTAATTAGAGGCACTGGTTGTGTTTTTGTTTCAGTAAGTTAATGCAGTCAGTTAAGGTTTTGTTTCTTTGATTTCTTCTTAGCGAGTGAATTAGTCTGGCTGTTCTTTTACCATTAGTCTGTTTAATTAATTTCTTTGATTTGAGCAGCACCCCCACCCATCCCACCTTGTGTATTTGTTTTTGTATTGTCTAGGCAAGGCAAGTTTATTTGTATAGCACATTTTCAGGTTCAAGACAATTCAAAGTGCTTTACATAAAACAATAAAA
>JBBBVU010000006.1:8965646-8977879 GCA_037177055.1 Atherinosoma microstoma
TCTCTCTCTCTCTCTCTCTCTCTCTCTCTCTCTCTCTCTCTCTCTCTCTCTCTCTCTCTCTCTCTGAGGTGATGTTGCAGATCAGCCCAGTCATGGAGGCTCGCCCATGAATGTTGCTGACAAGGGTCTGGTGTGTTAAATTGGTTGATTGGCACTAACCAAGTGGCCTGAGGAGAAAGGGGGGGGGATTGGGGAAGAAGTAGTTATTTTTCTTTATTAATATTAGTTGTTTTGATGGTTTAAGTCATTGGTTAACGGGTGGTGTAATTTAGTTCTTCTGGGATAAGTATTTAAAGTTAGTTTGCATTGAATGATGGTTTTTATGGGTCACACTAGTAAACACACTCCTGTCATTAGTACTGAATGGTTGTGGCCATAGTTTTTATATACCTGGTGAAGCATGTGTATTGGGGAGGAAAAAGAGAAAGGAATCTGTGTGTGATGAGCTCTGCCGGTACTGGAGTCCTGTGTGTTTCTTTGTTTGTACATCTCAGTGGCCGCCTGCGTTCAGTAAGGTGATATCCCCTGTTGAAACCTTACAAAGAGAATAATCAATATCATTTTTTACTTGTCTCATCTGTTGTCATTGACATACTTCCCTACCTCCTTTATTCTCTCGTAATCAGCATGGTTAATTCTTTCTACGTGTCACATTGTTTATATTCCGCTCCTTATTGAGCTCCACGCTAGCGTTAGCGCTCCTCTAATGGAATAGTGTTTGTGGGAAATGTAGTGATATGACTGTTTCATTCATCATCTGCTGAACGTTTCATTCATACCTGCCAACATTCCTTGGAACCTACATTTTTGCGTTTGTAATTTAGATATAATTAGTTAGCTTCGTGTTCGAGAAATTGCTAAAGAAAAAGGTATTATAGCCGGCTAAATAATTATTATATATTATATAAATACTTATATAATTAATCTACATGTTTGTGGTTGGACCTAAAAATGACAAAATGCCCGACCTCTTTGTGTTTAATGCAGAACATTGGGTAAACAATTTGGCGACCACCAGGTATTATTGGTTTTCAAGGTTTTTAAAAAGAAAAAAAACCTATAATAAACAAAGAGAATCTGAAATTTAGTTCACTTTAAGACATCAAACCAGTTAAAAAGGTCTAAATTTATTAATAGTTTCTTCTTTCAGACAAGATTATGGTAGATTATTTTTTTTACCTTGTTGCGACTGCCTGTCAGGGTAAAAAACAAATATAGTACCTTTTTATCTTGTCTGAAAGAACAAACCTTTAAAATATTTAAGGAAAAGATGACAAAATTAACCTTGTTGAGCTAAAAAAGAAAGTTCTATAGTGTAATTTTGTCATTTAAATAACCAAGGATTTGGCATTTACTGCTGTTTTTGTGACATGGTTGATAAATTCCACCAACTGTAAGTTGCAAAGTACAAAAATCTGTTTTTGCTTGAAGCCTGTGGCTTCCATACTCCAGCTAAAACTTGTACATTTCCCCTTTCTTAAAAAAAAAGTACCGCTGTGCTCTGCTTGAATGTTTCTTTTAAAACTGTTTCAATTATAGATTTGAGCTGAATCAAATATCTCCCCATTCACAAGTGATTATTCCAAATAAAATGATTTGCCCCGAGGCACTGCACGCCATTTCATGACTCAATAAAAACATGAAACAGAGGACTAAATTATCCATGTAAACCTGATTAAAGTATAAAGAAAAGCAATGAGAGCAAAGTTAATTTCTAATATGGGGGACAACAGTGACTCAGCATCCTGCGCAAAGGCTCCATTAAGCAGAACAAATGCTTCTCAAATGTCTGCCTCAAAATAACCATAATGAAAAATGTGAACTCTGAAACTTCATTTAACATGTTGGCTGGGTGAAAATGTCACGACATTAAAAGAAAATCCTGCTAAATAAAAGCCGATTAAGATGATAAAGAGGAAGATGAAGGGAAGATGGGATTCTGTAATGAAAACCCTCAGGCGTCCCGGCAGCGTGGCAAGAAGTAAACAGACGAGTGAATCCGGCTTTTTATCAGAGAGACATGAAAATAAAGAGGGAAGAGCGACAGAGGGTAAAAGAGAAGGACAACATACTTGAAAACAATATATTTTAAAGGGACACTGTGTAACTTTTGACCCAAATATCAGCCTAATGTGAGTAATAATGGAGGATTTCTGGGGTCAATATACAGTGTTTGACGCTCATCGGTGCTTTGACGGGGGGGGTGTCCTCTTCAGAAACCAGACATCGTAACGTTGCAGTAACGGATCCGTCTCTCATGGATCATGTGACCTGCAGCTCTTTGCTTTAAACCAGGGGTGTCAAACTCAAATACACAGTGGGCCAAAATGTAAAACTTGGAAAAAGTTGCGGGCCAACATTGATATTTGTAAAAAAAATAAATAAAAATCCTCCAGATAAAACAATTAACCCTTTCATATAGACTCAAACAAGTTTTGCTTTAACATTGAATGGAACAAGCAAAGCTAAATTCTATACAACATGTTACTTAATATTGCATACATGCAAAATCAAATTTCTAATAAAAAAAACACTTTAATGGCCTTTGTTTCTTGAAACTTTTTTAAAAAATGTATAGCTCTCTTTTGGCAGCCTTTTGATTTGAATTTCAACAATAACCTTTTTCCACAGGCTAATGATAAATTCAAAATTAAAATAATAATAAACCAATTAACAAATAATAGTATCATTCAATGAATGTGCAACCATTGAAGCCCATGTCTTGGAGTAGCAAGAAAATGTTAATTATAGCTCCGTTTGCTCCACATTGATCTACTCTGATGTGTCCAAGCCAGATACCTGCATGTCTTCTAGGATGCTAGCTCATCAATATCTGGGCTCAGGCTCTGAGCTGAGGAAGTCCACAGGATTGAGTGAAGGTGTTCATGAGTCAGATGCCTTCTGTGAGATGTTATGATTTATGATTACTGTCTTGTCCGGATTGGCATTTCCTGATTGACATGCCAAAACACCAGCAGAGCATTCTAGGATTTGGAGAATTAGCGGTACATGTGGTGTATAAGACCGGTGGGCCAGCTCTAGTAGTCATTTGGTATTGTCTTGCGGGCCAAAAATAATTACATTGAGGGCCAAATTTGGCCTGCGGGCCAGAGTTTGACAAATATGATTTAAAGGATTAACTTTTATTGTCCCAGATGTTACCAAGAGGTTCTCTGTTCAAGAGTTATTTTGGAATCTCTGGTAGGACCTAAGCAGTATTCACTTGATGATTTAATTGTTGTGGCTGATCAATGTAGGTTTACATTTATTTTAAATGAGTGTGTCTAAAATTTTGACCTGTACTGTATATTTATGTTTCTGGATGTCTATGCTCATAATGCATTAACACTTACTAAAGTTAGTGTGCTGAAGAAGAGGAGATATTATGATTCAATGAACTTTGTTTCTGTGTCTCTTTGTTGTTGTGCCAGAGGCAATATAAGAAGCTCCTGAGGAAACATCTGGCATATCAAGGAGACAATTCTCCCCGTCTCCCTCCTCCACATTTCCTAAACTAGACTTTGAACAATGAGTGCCAATGACTGCCGATAAAGTTTCTTCACTGCACTACAGTCTGCATTAAAAGTAATTTAAGTCACATAGTATAAATATTTATTTTTTCTTTGTTTTATTTTTTTTTTAACTGGAGATGTTACAATATAACTGTTGGCTAAAAACTCAAACTCCTGCGAGTTCACTTTAGTAATTTTGTATATAGTGTCTGTTCTGGAAAGTAAGTGATTTGAATCCCACTTCTTCTCAATTTTTACATTCTTGGGCAAGACACTTCACCCACCATGCATCCAATGTAAGAAGCACTGGTGTATGAATGTTTAGTGGTGGCTGGAGAAGTTGTTGGCATAGACTGGCCCCAAAGTCAGTCTGCCCTATAGTATCTGCGCCTACACATGGGGCTTACCACCAGTGTGTGAATGTGAAGAGAATAAATAATGAATTCAATGTCAACTAGTATGGGTGCCATGAAAAGTGCTACATAAATTCAAACTTAAGCTGCATTTGGTTTTAAATGTATTAATTATACATGTTTGAGTTTTTATTATGAAGCTGCAATGTTTTGCATCGTAGGTTTGTGGAGCAATTTCATGTTTGGTCACATGATTGGATTGAAAGGTGCCATTTGCTTCATAGTGAAGAATAGTTCTCATAGACTCCCCTTCAAATGATTGGTCCTGACCTTTATTATAGAACCTCGCAAACTATCTTGATTGGGTTCAAAGATGTAGTTACCGGGATGCTCGATGATGGCAGAGTTTAGTTTTCCATTGATTATGAACTTTTCAGCTGATAAATTGCACCATAGCTGAGGCTGGATAGATTAATTCTTCAAGCTTGTTTTGATTAATTTAGGGGTTTGTATAGGTGTGTGTGTGTGTGATGGGTATTCGTGATATAGGTGATTCATTCGCAGGCCTCTTTTGAAAGGAAATATTGATCAGAACAAGACTTTCTGCCGAAAGAAAGTTCAACTAATCTAACGAAATAACTGCTGGTTCTAAAATCCACTAAAACCTTTCCAACATCAAAATGTTTTATATATGTTTTTAAACAATAAAGTACTGTGCGATGAGAACATCTGTCTGTACTTTGTTTGAGGGGAAGTCTCAGTATGGGATTAAGGATCAATATGCTGCCTGCATGCTAAGATAGTGGTATGGGAGACAAAGAACAATGGTACTCCCTGAAGGAGCTGCCTGGAGCATGCTGCAAATGATCTTCAATATTGTCCCTGATGAAAACGCAACACGTAGTATAAATTACAATATCAAGCAGGAACATGTACAGTCTGCTCTTGAGAAAAGGTGACACTGACTGGCATCAGCTTAGTGTTTGCTCAGCAGTTGAACCATTTCCAGCCTGCTCACAAAATGCAGGTTAAAAGCGTAAAAATTTAGAAACAAACAAAAACTCCTTTATTTGATTTCATGTGAATACTCAAAAGTGACACACATGCCTCGTCCAAATATTTTCTCCCCGTTTTGATTGTGCCAACTAAAACTTGACAGATCATTAAAACGCACCCATCTGATCTACACACTGTGAACCAGTCTGGTCATTTTCTATTTGCCTCAGAGAAGTTGCTGACGAGATACATGACATTATCCAGGTCACCTGTCAGGGCAGTAACACCACAATATCAAACTGTGTTATCCGACTACAACACAGTCCAATCATGTCAAACCATGAACATCCAATGAATCCTTCACACTGTGTTTCATCAAAATTCAGATGCAATCATAATGTACACACGAAGACTAAAAGCTCTGGAACATCAGCCAAAAAGTTAATGTTAGGGCAAAAGGAGCATCTGAATGTCACATTTAATCACTGCAATCAGTGGGAAGTTTAACATTTAAAATCCGTTTCACAAAATTGATTATAAATAAGTACCAGACGTGCATTTCAGAACAACTAGTAGCTATTGAATCGTTCTACATTCAATAGGACAGCTCAGACACACTGAAAATTGTGTCCTTAATGTTACATAAAACATTACAAATAACTAGTAATCTCAATAAATTTTGGTTGGGGGAGAGACTGTCTGTAAACATATATATATATATATATATATATATATATATGTGTGTGTGTGTGTGTGTGACTACTAGTAGTTTGATGTTTAGTAAAATCCGCCTTCTATGGTTTATTTTTGGTTTACCTCATATAAACTGCCAAACACAACTCAAAATGAAACGTGAAATCTTTGCATTGCTCAATTACAGTATATAGATGTCCATGATGTCCTGAATGACATTGCCATCTCCTTCAATGTGTATAATTTGAATCTAAATTGATGTTCATGTGACTGTTTAGCATCCTTCTCATAGCCTCGTTTTGCCAATTGACTTTTTGCCAATATTTTTGTTCACTTTAGAAAAAGTCAACTAAATTAACAGAACATTTGCCACCAACCATCATTTTAATTAAATCACAAAATGTCACCAGTGTTGCAGTTTAAAGACAGACTGGGTTTATTATTAAACTGAGTATTGAATTGCCATGTGTGAAGTGGTGAGGGTCGTTGAGAACTTTGAACATGAGCTTATCTATTTAACCGTGTGCCAGTCTAAGAAGAAGATCCTGAAATAGTGATAAAAACTGCTGTATCTTGCCAGGTCTTCTTCTGCATCCTTACATGATTGAGTAAATGTTAATCTACACAGGAAAACCATCTGTTAGACTACTCTTTTTTTAGCTTCTTATTTATTATTCACTTTAAATTTTTACTTACCTTTTTTATATTTATTGACTTTACAATATTGGTGTTATGGATTTAAAGTACTTGGTTAAGGTTACAAAAAAATTGTGGTTCGCTGTTTTTTTGCTGATAACTTTAGTGTGGTTTCACACTTTGCCATGATAAGATAATCCGTGCAATCATGCATACTGAAAAAATGATGCTAAGGGGTATTCTGCAAGTTAAAAAACCAATGCAAGAGCTCCTGGTCAATGTCAGTATTTTTTGGGTAAGTCAGGGGTTACAACAGGTTGGCTGATAGTACTAGAGCTAGAGGCAGGTTAGTCATCACAAGTTATTAATATTCACAGAATATTATCTGTACTCTGTCTGTACCAAATTCAGTTACAATCCATCTAGACACTATATATATACACATAAATATATATATAAATATATATATATACTGTATATATAGTAACTGCTGTACTAACATAGAAGTCCTGAAAGGATCTAAATTTGGCATATTTTAACAGTGACATTGGTTAAAGTCACAGTAAACCCTGAAGGAAAACTATTTTCTTTGCTTGAGAATGAGGACAAGAGCTCGAAGAGCTCCAATGACCCCTGTAATCATCGAGTGGCAAAACTGAGGCTATATTTGCTTGAGGTGTTGGCAATTAATTCAGACTGGGGCCCACTCTAGACTTGTGTCCCAATTTTTTCCTCTAGAATATGTTGCCCCGCTCTTCACTGCACCCACCGCACCCTCCACCCAAATACAGCACCCATTCTGACAACTGTTTGACAAGCAAATCAATAGCTTTCCTTTAGCCATTTCTGTTCCTTATCTGTCTCACTATTTCTTAATATAAACACACATCAAATGTCTACGGTGTCTGCATATTAATGGCTGTTTGCTGAACATGTAGTCTTACAAAACAAAATCGTTCATTGCAACTTCAGACATCTTTTTTTTTTTCAGTATACCAACACTCAAACTTTAAGACCATTTCTCTGTATTTTTGGAAGAAAGTTACCTAGATAACTGGATGGCAAGAAAGTTTAATAAATCATATGTTTTTAAAAGCTAAACAAGTGCAGTTGAACTTATTTTGTTCCACAGAGATAAAGTATTTCTCTAAAATGCAGCATTCACAGCAGGACAAAAGCTTGAACTTTTCAAAACTGTTGTAAAGTAACTATCACTTAAACTCGAGAGGCAAACTATTTTCTTAAAAAGTTCTTCATTCGGCATTGAGACTGTGTTTCCGCTGTCTCAAACTTCTCTGTGCAGCAGAAGCTATTGTGTATGTCTTCATATCTGTGAAAATAAGTGAATTGGTCAAATTTAACTACCAGAAAACACAGGAACAATGAGGTTTGACTTTTGTGACAAGGGTGTGCAGAACATAAACAATGTGTGCTCACCGAGCAGGAAAATTGATGACAGCATCTGTCTGGGAGTTGTATACCTGCAGTGTTAAAGATGTCACTCTGCTACTGGGGACAGTTGAGCACTGGGGATTAAAATAGAAAAGGACAAGGCCTTGCTACCCAACAGCAGCCATTTTCAAATTCCACCTTTTTTGACAGCTCTAAAACCTCAACACATTTCATGCTACTCTGAATCCTTCGATTTTCACTCTCTTTGCTTCTTAACAGGCTAGGTCTACCTTGCTACAGACATTCTTTCTCCAGTTTTAGTTGCATCAGTTCTCTACCCCCCTAAATAGGATCAGTGAGGGATTAGTTATGTGGGAAGAACAGAATCAGCAATCATAGTGACATGTTGCCTTCATTTCACCTGGAGAGCATCTTAGTGTGCGCTTGCTTGTGCTAGGTACAGATATCAGCTCACAACATCTGATACACCTGCAGAAATGTGGATGACACCTGCATGAGACTCAATTTAAGCCCCCCTTTCCCTGTTCTTCTTCAGCTGCTTCAGGCACCTCTAGATGGCACTGTGCAGCTATTTGTGAAATGTTGCACAGCAGAATGATACCAAGCTTATATGACTGTGGCTTGACCGGTTGGATCCACTGCTGTGTTCGGAGGGACATTTGAATGCCTCATTTCCCCCCTGTGCTATCTCTCTTCTTTTCTGCCTGGTTATTTTTGTTTTTCACAGCTAATTTTGCTGTAAAAAGATGGCACTTTGGTCATTTAGGTCAGACACAAACAAGGCATTGCACAATGGGAATTTCAAGCTCTCAAATAGTTTGCCTTCATTTATTTTAGTAATAATGACTGAACTTTGTCCTGGTTTTTAACATCGCTACATTTAACTTCACAACAACTAGCAGAGACAACAGACAGGCTTAAAATGAATAACCTTGGAGCAACCCCTGGCAAAATACCCAAAGCTGAGCTCGGATTCTTGTCAAGGTCACTACATCAGTTTGACAAGGAGTAGGAACCTGTTCTTGATCTGTTTCCACTTTCAAAATTTGATCCCATTCTGCTTATTATACAGCCGGCAAGATATGACCCACCTGGATACATTAGTCACCCCTCTGCAGCCCCTCTGTCCTGCTCTGGATGTCACACAAAGGACACAAAGAAGCCTTGCAAGCAGAGTGAGGGAAGCCTGAGCAACCATATTGTCTCTGCAACTGAAATTAATCATTTCTGGGGCTTGGTTGGAGTTTAGCTTAATACAAGGAAACTTCAGAGGCATTTGTTTTGTCTTTTATGAAAAAAAAAAGTTTCCTGAAAAAACTGATGAAGAGCAGATATGTAATATGATTAAGATCATGTTGCTGGAGCTCATTTTCCAAGACCAAACCAAAAGGAAACTGTCAATATTGTAACATAATTACGTTTATTCAACCACTTTGTTTCACTGACATGAATACATCTCATAGATATGCCTTTTCCTGAATACATTAGATTTTATGCAATACTTCAGAATCAATGAGAATTGTATTGTGAGCTTTTTCAAAACAAAAACCTTATTTGTATCAACAAAAAACTACATTTTTAACAGAAAAAAGTTATATATTATTTGTTTAAAGTTCATATCTCGAACTCAGTATTTAACTATTTATATGTCATGGATCACCTACACAGCAGTATCTGGCCCAAAGAAGGAATATTTGTATGACTCATCCTGCACTCAGAACAAGTATGAAGCATGTGAATTTTTAAAAAGTGATTTTACAGTTCTCAAATTTAACCTAGTAACATGTATGGTGCAGTGTGCTCAGGCCAATGCAGTTGACCAATAAGAGCAGACTGCAGGAGTGGGGCTGCATCCCTATGTTCTTCCAAGAAACACTTTTCCATTTTGTGGGAACTTAAATGTAGAACTTGCATGAAAATGATTTAGTTTTTATTCATATATTTATCTATTTATTTATTGTCATGTTTGCTGAAAGTCTCGTATGCTCTAATATGCTTCACAGACTTCTTCATATATTGTTATTTGCAACAAGCCTCTTTGCCTGATTGAGCTACCAGTAAGAGTCAGGAGTGGTCTCTTACTGGTACCAGTTGCCTGTACTTCCATAGATGCTATGGTTATTGGATTGAAAGTGCATCAAAGAGAATCTTCAGTAACCAAACATCACAAGAAACAGATGTGGTCAGTACATTTGTATTTTTCCAGCCACATATCTTCCAGGGTTTCCCATGATTTGGGGGAGAAATTCTGAAAACAAAACAAATACAAAATATTTTTTTTCATTCTAATAATGGAAGAAATTTGTTTTGCAAGTGATTTGAACCTGGCTGTGGTTTATCAGAAGTAGGCTTAGTGGTGTGCATTGTTGCTACCCACATTAATGAATGACTGACTTTCATCTGAGTACATTTCTCCTGCCTAAGCCAACTTCAACCAAACCAAGAGCTCTGTTTCTTAGTGGTTTGGTCAATCATAACATTATGCAGATATGTGAGAAAGATTTCATTTTGTGGATATTTTGTAGCGCTGAACTGAGCTCCTCTTGGAGGAAAATCCTGTTATAATTCAGAAGAATTGGGTGAAATTACAATTCTTTTTCATGGAGTTTTCTCTGTCCGAAGGAATTAAAACATTGATATTAAAAGAAGTGGACCAACATATCTTGAATGAAATAAATACAAGTGATGCAATTACAGAGGACAAATACAATCATTTGCTGAGTTTGTTGTGAATGATTATGAAAATATGTTGTAGTAATGTCCTTCCACAGCATCAAAATATTGTTTACTAGTTATTTAATCACTCTTGGTGAAGGAACTGCAACTTGTCCAAAACCTGGACTAATTCTATCTGCAGATAAGGTTCATATAAACCAAAACCAACAAGTTATGTGGAATATACATAGTAACAGTAACTGTTTGTACTGTAAGGGCTGTGTCCTGCTAGATCAGTTTGGCATTAAATAGTATTGCTACTTGAAAGGATATTTCTAATTTTGCATTTTTACTGCTGTGTGGCTATACCAGATATGATAATAAAGAAGTATTTTAATGCATGAATCATAGTTTCTGTGTTAAGTGTCAAAATCCAGAAAAATGACTATAGAACTATAGAAATATGTCCGCTATCACTCCTACACAGTCCAATCCAAATAACTTCACCTTATCCTCCACTATGACAAGTGTTTCAGTCCTAGCTGTTACATTTACTTTCATATGAATTGCTGGGAATAGTGCAAAAGAAAGTGGAAAGAATTATGTAAATGTAAAACGCCCTTCTTATGACTCCATGTCAGGAACACCTGTAAAGTTCAGTGAATTTATTTCAGTTTCCTGGAGTTCTCTCCAACTAAATGAGGTTAGATAGTGTTTAATACCAGGACTTGGCGACAGCTTTCAGACGTTAAGATCCCACAAATCCATCAGCAGAAAAAGCATGAGTAAAAAAAAAAATATTTTTTTTGGTTGTTATTGTCAATTCCCACTAGAGCTGCGGCATTGCTAAGACTGCAGAGGATACTGATAAGACGGCAAAAGAGACTCAACACCTTATCTCACTCGCACAGTCCTTGTTCACTAAGATTTCTTCCCTTGCTGTATGAGAAAAACCCAAGCAAAACATTTTTTTTCTTCATTTTCTTTAATTAATACAACAATTTGTTTTTGTAAGAATCTTTACAATTCAGACAATTCGGTTAATAATGAAGAAAAAAAAAACTTTGACAGTGATGATGACAAAAGAAAGGGAAAAAATGCCCTTGTTACCATTTTAAATATCTTTAATGATGTCTGTGCCCAACCCCATCCACATCTTTTTGAGGCATACACTCATTGCAAAATCAATTATTTGAGATCATAACTTAACGTCTCTGCTGCTGATGATAAGCAAGGATCTGCATCAGACACACAGATTGAAGAATACACATCACATTTAAAAATGCATTCTGACATGATTTCACTAAAAATCTGACTTTATTCAGAAAGACTAATAATGCTATCCTTTGGATTTTACAGCACAGCTGGGACAGGGACAGTGATAGAGATGGCAGTCGTTAACAAAAGTAAAAGGTCTCGACTAGCTTCTGATCTGAATGCAACCTTTCAGAAGCAGGATTTAAAGCAGGTTATACACGAGCCATGAACACATAAAAAGTCACCTTGCCAGAGCTCCATATTTGTCCGGCTCAGTGATCCGGCTGCACTTGTGTCACTGCAGGGGCCTGTAGTCATATACTGAATATCCTGCAGCCCTACATGATGACAGGGTGACATAGTCTTATTTCCTATATGAGTGACTTTGTTGAAACCTTGTATAGCTCATAGAGTATATTGTAGCTCATGCATTGTCTTCGAATGGAGGAGCAAGAACCACAATAATAAATAAATGAATTAATTATTAAATAAATAAACAACTAAATAACTGAATAATTACATAATTGCATTTATTTATTTATGTATTTATTTATTATACTATTTATTCTTTTATAAAGTATTTTTATCAATTTATTTATTTCCAAATTCATTGATGTATTTACATTTATTCATTAATTTTTTTAATCTATCTATCTATCTATCTATCTATCTATCTATCTATCTATCTATCTATCTATCTATCTATCTATCTATCTAT
>JBBBVU010000006.1:8985002-8996503 GCA_037177055.1 Atherinosoma microstoma
AATAATAATAATAATAATAATAATAATAATAATAATAATAATAATAATAATAATAATAATAATAATAAGAATAATAAGAATAATAAGAATAATTTGGTGGATTTTCCCAAGAGTAGAATTATAAAACCTGTGATAACTTCATCAGACATTGACAATGGCTTTTATTAGGAAGAATGTTTTGTGGAGGGATTTTTTTTTATATTCAGTTTGAACATTTGCAATTAGATAACTTCAAGCTCATCTTACTTCACTAAATTCAGCCTCTGCTTCTCCTCGATCCTCTGTCGTCCTTGTAACCTGGAAATCGTTCACTGCAAGAAATTTTGAATGACATTTCAATTCCTAAAATGCACCAGGAAAATAAAGGATCAATGATATTTGAGGGGATGCTGGATAACCTATAACGACGAAACACCAAACTTTGCAGACATTTTTTTCATCTGAAAGAAGCGTTAATTTACACTTGAATTAAAAGTAAACCTCTATTTTTTGTATAAAGAAATGTGCATAGATTTCTTTAATCATAAAATAACATGATCTGTTGTAACTCAAGTGTTATCATATGACAAAGACACAATGATGACGAAACAGTGTCTAAGATAATAGTGAAGTAACCACATCATTCTTCAGAGCTAACTGGTTGGTCATATTAAACTTAAAGTGTCAGCTGAAATTGGGGTGTTAACCCAAAAGACTGGAGGCTCATTGTGAACTCCAGTCAATGTTGGGTGGAGAAAGTCTCTCTCTTGATTTCTCTGTGCTGCTTTTGAGCCACAAGCTCGACAGTTTATTGATCTCCCTCTCATCTAATCAGTAGACTTGTCACATTATAACAAAGGGGAGCTGGCCAAAAAGAAAGCAATTTACTTCAGCCCAGTGAAGATTGCAGGGTGGAGTATAGCAGTTTTCTTTCACTTTTATAGACAGTCTGATACAGGTAGTAGTGAGGCTCAACTTGAAATCAAAACAATGTCTCAGGGTATTCTGTCTGGCACACAGAATCTGGGGGTAAACAACACTTTAACTGATTGTCCATCTTCAATTCACTCATGAATTCTATCATCCAGTCCAACCAGGTATGAGTATGCATGTTAAATGGGCCACAAAAAGACTGAAATCTTGACAATTTCATAGCTAAAACGGTGGCTGACTGATGCCACAAAACAGTAAATCATTGTGAATTATGTTGTGAATTAAACTAACAATTAGAAAGGAAGCATAATCATTGCATGCAATGTTTCTATTTATCTCCAGATGTCTTTGTTTATGCCCCTTACAAAGTGGATGCTGCTTTACCGGGGATTAAACATGCTCATTATGTCAAGTGTCCCAAGAGGTAATGAAGATATGTTGGTGGAGGAGCATTCTCCTTACAAGATACCCATATAAGACTACAGTTAGAGTACACAGCAAAAATAAATGGCTCCAGATTACCATTTAGATTGTAAAGTCTAGCCTTCAGCCTAGATACATGCACAAATAAGTAATTGGATTTGCACTTTCCTGTGTATAGGTGAAGCGAGCCAATTGGGAAATTCTTATATACTCTCCTTCCTAAATTCTGCATCAGGCTGTTGTCCCATTTCTGAAGCCATCACTTTCAGTTCTACTGCTTGAATAATGATCATGATTTAAGTGTCATCTTCATGGATGTTGATAGATTTTTCGCTCTCAAAATAAGAGAGCTGATTGAATGAATAATCCACTGAGGATTCATTGTCACTAAAGGCAGATGTAATATGCTTTAAATGCACTGTGCACAGGAGGATGTGCTGCCCTGATATGACCCCAAAATGTGTGGCATCATCTGTTGTATTGAACATTGAAGTGTTCTACATAAATAGAAGCTTTGTGGTTTTGATTTGTTGCAATTCAGAAGCCCTTTGGTAACAGGAAGCTTACTCTTTATCCCCTCGGTTATCATTGGACAGTCTTATTTACAGGGATGCAAACAGTTGAGTTGTTTAATTTCCAAAAGCATCAATGACATTGAGGGCAGTCGCTTTGCAACCTGGGGAATCTGTGCCTTGCTGTAACCTACCAGGTTTGACCGAGTCTTTCTAGCTCTGTAAGCAGAAATCACATGAAGTGAGCTGACACTGCACCTTCAAAAGCAGGAAAAAAAAAACCTTCAACACAAAAATCTTTCTCCTCAACACCTCCTGCATTTGTCTGCTTCCCAGTGTCATATTCTCTACCATTAATAGCGTTCCCCTGTGAAAATGTTTACAGTGCATCCCATTCATCACAGCCTCCTCACAGTCTAATAAAAATGCCCTTTAAGGCCTTATTTTCAGTCTCTGGATTTAAAAGGGCTTTTGATTTCTGTAGCTTGCCCTCTGGTTTCTCTTGAGTCCCTCTCCACTCCTTTGGGACTGAGATCTTTTTGGACTTTGGGTTCAGAGAGCAAATGCTTAGGGATGGCAAGCAAACCTAATAAAACTAGTGAGGTGAAATCTCTGAGATGAATAGAAAAAAAACTACAAGGTCTAATGGTCACAGGCTTCTCTAGATGTGCCGCCAGGCTTAATGCAAACTGACAGAACAGAGAAGCTAAGAATGAACTTGAAGACATGGAGCTCACCGTGTCATTCTCTGCAACAGCAAAACTCCACGCATGTGGAGGAGCCTCCACATGTGTGTAATGCTAACATCAGTTTTGTAATTTCAGGTAATGTGTACCAGTTTTTTATTCTATTATACAGTAAAGAGAATCAATGTTCAAATGGACTTGCTTTCTGGTGGATTTAATCAGAATTGCATCTGACATGCTGACGGGAGAAACTAGTCCTCCCATGTCCTTTTCTTAGCATGAAATACACCTGTAACAGAGGCCCTGTCATCAAGGGCAAAATGCCAGACGCATCTATGCACATGGTTCCGTAACAAGTACGGCTCAACCATTTAATCAATTAAACCCGTGCACAATGAAAACTTCGCAAGAGAAAAAAAGTGGCACATAGTTTGTTTCATGTTTTTTCAATTTATGAGAGTTACTCTTCAAAAAAAATCTTGGTACAAGAATGCCCTTGAAGTTTTTTGTGGTAAACAATTTTACATTTTTAACCAGTTGTTTTGTAATATTGCCAATATGAATAGCTTGAAATCAAATAAAATTGTGCTACTTTACTATCAAGCTCCTGTTATCATGTCCAGGGGGGAAAAGTACTTTATTGAAACAGATTTTTACACATATGAATGGAGTTGTTCCAGAGTGAGTCAGTGAAAAGACTCTCAAATTCAGAAGTGCTGCAGCCACAACAGGAGGAGCACCTTATGAAGACACCAAACCTAAACAAGATTAGGGAAACTGTCTTTCTTATTTAAAGGTTAGGAACACTCTACTAACATGAATGGAAACAACCTTGAAAGCTTTTAGCTCTCAGGTGAAACAATGTTTAAATCAAAGACATTTCTGTGATCACAATTATACTGGTTAATAGCTGTGCCTTCGGCTTCCCTTCCTTTTTTTAGTTTTGATAGTATTATTTCATGTTTGGTTGTCTTTTAAAATGTTGGTATTATCAGTGTGTTTCTTTTTCTTTGTTTGTGTGTCTGGGTATAAAGCCCAACTGTGGACATGATCCGCAAATTAGCCATGTCCTGAAGCCCTGTATACATTGCAATGATTGCATTAAAAAACTCAAATAAATATAACAAATAAATAAATGTCCAATATATGACCTTAGGAGACCACTGAGTGTTGCACACAATTCATTCAATGGAAATCTGGCAGTTCATCTGCTTTGTATTTCACTGCACTGAAGTGCACTTAACATAAACATTCTCCCAGACAAGCTTCCACACAACACAATATATGAGCATGTAGGGGTGTGTTGATTTACAAGTTTAGTTTAATTGAATTAAACTCTGATTCACTTTCTTTGTTTTGTAAAGATTATTACTCAAAGTGTGAATGGTGCTATCTGAGGCTTGATGCACACCAAACCAGCAGACTGAGACCCCTCGCAAAGATGGGTCTCTGTCCACTTCTAAACAAACCCTGGTGCAATTAGATTGAAATATGAATGCAGCACAGGTCAGTCACACAACATGTCCTGATTAACAGGTTACATGAGTGGACATATTAGGTGGGCAATGTCAGGTGTAGCCCTAGACTGGTTTAAGTCTTACCTCAAGGAGAGGAGTTTTGCTGTCTCCCTTGGGGACTCCGTCGCCCCCGACTTGTGGTGTTCCCCAGGTGTCAGTGCTAGGACCAATGCTATTTATTTTGTTATCTTTGCAACATGTTATACGCAATTTTAACATCACGCCCCTTTTATGCAGATGACATACAGCTCCACTTTTCATTTAAGAAAACTGAAACGTCTAAACTTGCCAGACGACTGAATTATGTTGAAGCAATAAAAGGCTCTATGGCTACTAACTTCCTTCAGTTAAATTCCAATGAGACCACTAATCATACCTACAGATAACATGGTTCCTGAAATAATGCAGAATCTTGGGCCCTTGTCATTTTCGGTCATTTAACACACATAAAATCACTGGCAAAATCATTATTTTAGCAAACTGAGGGGCATGATCTCCCAGGCTGACATGGAGATGCTTATTCATTCTTTCATCTCATCCCGCATTGATTACTGCAACGCTCTATTTTCATCAATCAAAAAACGGTCCTTCACTATTGACGATCCATCCAAAACACTGCTGCTATGGTTACTCACTGGGTCAAACAAATATCCCCACGTCATCCCCCTGCTCCGCTCTCTACATGGGCTCCTGATCACTTGCACGATTTAATTTGAAATACTCACTATCACATACAGGGCTCTATATGGACAAGCACCCAGATATGTCTCAGCTCTCATCCACATCCATACCACCTCAAGCACACTGAGCTCCAATAACTAGCCCCTGTTGTCCGTGTGAAAACCAGTGGGGACAGAGCTTTTGTCTCCATTGCCCCCAGTCTATGGAACGCTATCCCTGCCAGCTTTAGATCTGTTGACAGTAAAAAACTTTAAGTCTCAGGTATAGACACATTTATTTAAAATTACTTATATTTAAGCCAGTAATGCTGACGTACATCCCTTTAAAGATATTCTATTTTTGAATTTGTTATGATTTGATGCTCTGTTTTTATGGGTATTTTTTTCTGTTTTTATGGTTTTCTTTTGTAAAATACTTTGTGATTTTATCTGCAAAAAGCGCTATAAAAATTAATGTTGCTTACTTACTTATGACTGGAGAGAGTTAAAAGAAGAGAGGATGCCAAACAGATGCCAAATAAGCCTTCGTTAGCAGCATCAAAGTGTTAAAATCTGCCAAAGCTGAGTATATGTGGCTTTGAGGTTTACTGTCTCATGTCATATACAGAACCTTTAAATAGTACTTTTGAGCCAGAGTAAAAAACAAATACTGCATTTCAATCCAGTGTAAAGAACAATATATAATACAAAGTTAATCTTTGGAAGAAGAAAATAACTTATCAGTGGACTTGTCTGCTCAGATGACCAGGCGGTGACTGTTTGCTCTCAGTGATGCATGTTTGGTCAGTGTTGACTATTGACACACCTCTATAACTTTTCCACTTATGGTTGCTTTTTTTATTAAAGCTGTCTCTTTAAATAAAATCAACTAGTGGGAATTCATACTAACATGTAATTATCATACACTTAACTGGTGTATGAGCAGCAGTGATGTAGAACCAGCATATTCTTAAAGCTAACACTTCTAAAAATGAAAATATCCAATCCTCTGTAAGCTGTAAAAAAAAAAAAAATGTAAAAAAATATATTTTATAGCTCTGGATAAATATTAGTTGAGTATTTCTAGGAATTATTACCATACAGGATAATTCTGCATGTCATGATTTTAGCTCAGAGTAAACGTTAAATGCCACTGCACAGAGTAGTTTGACCTTTATACAGCCAGGCAATAAGGAACGATGCAATGGGTCCAGAAGTTTTGGATGCTGGATGAGCATGGAGTAAGCGCAGCTCTCAGACCGGAGACCAAAGTTTGCATCTGTCATGGACCTGTAATTAATGTTGACTTTCTGTTACCTGTACCCAGAATCTTTTTGAAGTGTTTTAATTGCACAAAGAAACAGCTTTCTGACTTGGACTGTGTTTACCTTACTAAAACAAACACAGTGGAATTAATCAGCTCTTTCAGGAAGGTTATGATGATCTGTCTGGTTTTGCATCTAGCTGCTGACTTACTACTGCTTTAGTTTGAGCTGATAATGAATTGCACTGCATTGCTGTATGCCTTAAAGCACAAATTAATATTTTGTTTAGCACATTTATATCTTTGTGGTTGGATAATACTATTAATTAATTTATTTATTTATGATACGCCGTTTTTCCCCTGAATACTGCCATAAATTGTGAACATTGGTGTTCCCCATGTATCTATGTTTTATTTTGGTTTTCATGACCCTCTTTTTCCAAGTCTACTGTGTTGTTAAATCTTTGTAATTCTCAGAAAGAGTAATGAAGCATCTGCTCATTGCCTCAGGTCGCATATAAGTACATCACTACCATGCCATAAACATGAGCTGCTATCACCTCTTTTCTTATCACAGAACAGAGGCTCCTCCAGAGCTGTGGGTGTTGCACATCTGGTGAGGAAGACATGGAGTGACTCCAGGAAACATGCCTCTGCAATAATGTTGCACTCTAGATGCCTCTTACTCCGCAACAAAGGAGCGCATCTTCTTTCAAATAGAGAGGTTTTTAGTTTTGCAAAAGGTTCTTCTTCCTGTTTTACATACAAATCTTTCAGGCAGATTGGACTGGAAGATAAAAATATAATTATGGAATCGACATCTGGTCTTGAATGACAAAGAGGTGGATTAGAACAAATGAAGGCTCCCTGTCGATAATCCCGTGAGAAAATGGGAGTCACTGAACTGTGAACAGGTTTCCAAATCAAATGTAATGGAACAAGGGGCATGGGTTCAGCAGGGAGGCAAGAATCGCTTTGGTAAGATGGGATTTTCTCTCCATCCTGTGTAACATATCGAAGGCAGTAAGGTCAAGGCCTTAATTAGATATAACATGAGTCTATGCAATGTTTGCAGCTTTGCATTTCAGGGCTTTATCAACCTGGATCATTATTACAGGACTGGAGTGATGTGATTTTAAAGAATCTTGCCTGAGGATTGTCAGACTTCTTTGTATTCAAACCCAAAATATTCAAACTCTATTAATCTCTTGCTGATAAGGCTTTATGTTACTCATGATGGCTTTCATCAGTTTGATCTCATTAGAGCCAGTGTAATTGAGTACTTACATTAAAGTATGACCTCCGACCCTTCGTTCTGTTCTCAGTTTCACAAATGAACTTTAATTAACTTCATTTCTAGAAACTAAAGGCAGACTTTGAATAACAGCTACTGAGAGACTCAACAAGAAAAAAACGAGAAAAAAACAAGTCTCAGAACTGATGTCTGGGTAACAGTAACTGAGAAATTGTTCATTCATAGGGGAAACACTGTTTTAGATTGGATGTCATTGGATATCCTGGATGTGACCAGCAAGTGTATGAGCTGCATGAAAATTTTACCAGCATGCAGTAAGTAGGTGAAATAAAACCATCTTGTTCTCCCCCTCTGTGCCAGATAGATTTTCTTTGTTTTTGGCCTGGGGGGAAAGTAATAATCATGGAAATGTGCAGTAAAGAGCATTAAACTCACAAGTCGAAATCGTCCAATTTCCTCTCGAATTTGGTCCTGCATCAACATCTATTCCTATTTGTTATAATTTGACTTTTACTTCTAATGATTGAAATTATGAAAATTCTTTTTTCAGGGTGAATGTGATGTTCAGCACTCCCCCACATAACAACAACCTTATCAAGCTTTTACTCAGACCTAAATAAAGAGTTCTAAAAAGTGCTGCATTGATGAGGGTGGGAGCATAAAATTCAGCGCAGCAACAGTTTCACATCATTTGACATTTCATATCATTTGGTTTGATATTAAGGAGCCTGTGGCATTATCTTCAGTTCAATGCCTTTTCCAATTTGAGATCCACTGCCTTCTTGATTTTACCCTCATTTGTAAATGTCACTTAAGTGGAAGTGATGGAAAAATTTGCTGTGGTGCAAAAAGAAAGATATTTAAAAAAAAAAAATGGGTGGGAGGGAATAAAACATGATGAAAAAAGCTGTTCTATAAAAATCATGCATGTTTGGGCATATAGTGGTTACACAGAGAGTAAATTTAAGGATAATATTCATGTTCATATTTGTTTGAAAAGGCATTTTCTGCTGTCTTAAAAAAACAATAGAACAATCAGAATGAATGTGAATTTATCCTTGTACAGTTTGCTGGAAACTAATGCTGTTCTGGAAATAAAAACAAAAATCCATCATATCCAGAGATGTCTCATTACTAACAGATGTTAGGTTTACTTTTTACCCTCTTATGATACAGATCTCAGACATCTAAAAAGCTCTGCTTTCATATCAGTTGTTTCAACTTCCCACTTACAGTAACTGGAAACAGTCTTAGCACACGCTAATGTCTCTATGCATCTCTTCACAAGCGGAGGCAGAAACGCTGAACAAGCTGCCTCTGCCTAGTGATGTCAGGCAGAGGCATGACCTTCCATTATTAGCCCATTGTTGCCTGCTTTTTCAGTCAACGTGTCACACATACTCTCCTTCCCAATTTTCCACAGTCACAGCATGTCCCACAGGGTTTTGCTTTGCCCTTCGTGTCTTAAACAGGGTTAGGGTTTGAACTGGCTATTATGCGGCACATAATTGCACTTAGTCATGCTGCAGATTGTCCCAGGAGTAGGAGTTGCGGCAAGGGACATTCTTATTTGAAGGGGATATACCAGCAGAATAGTACCCAGTCATAGCAAATCCATCTTACTGTCCCCAGAGCAATGTTATGCATTGAAGCAAAAATGTTCTCCACAGCTATTTATTGTATTGACATAGCAGCCGATGCAAATAAGGAGGCTGGGGGGTCTCTAAAGAATCATAACTGGTTGGAGAGCTCATTAGGGGGAGCGTCAAAATGCCTGAAGGCCATCATGGGAATGCTGCACTCCAGGTGAAATGAAGGGATGTGAATGAATGAGGGATGTGACCTCCTTCTACCACCAGGAGGAAGCTCCCAGAAGCACGTACATTTCACAGCAGACGTCAGACTTCAAAAGTAATGTGAGGTTTTTGATTGACTGGGAAGTGTGACTCCCATACCATTATTCTGCTTAATGACTACACTCTTCTCTAGTAACTGGCTACAGCTGTTAGTAGTAATATTGTAGAGGAAGGTTCAGAATATCAGTAAGTGTTTGCTGCCACTTAAATCAGGTATGTGAATTTGATCGAAATACCTTTATAAAACCTAGTTTGGTAAAGGATAGATAAGATATCATTTAAAGAAAGTACATATATTCTAAAGTGTCCCTCATTGGTACTAAGATAAAGGCAAAAACATTGATTTACAGCTCAGTAGTGGAAAATAAATATATTAACTGCACAAAATTGTATTTTTTTTTCTTCTCCCTCTTATTAATCATCTATGACCCCTTCAGATTATCTGCCATTTCTTTATAAAGGAAATCAAACTGTCTCATTGTTAATCAGCTGTAATTGTAATATGCTGCCAACACTCTCTTTACACTAAAACAATGATTTGATATTAAAGAATAATGTGCCTGTCAGAGGGCCCCAGTCTTTCTTTATTAATTTATAGTAACTGTGGTGCTACTAACACTTATTTACTTTTTTATTGTAGCTGGATTTTTCATACATGGCTTCTACTTCCAATAGCACCTACTTAAAAAAAAAAAAAATACACTCTTTAGTTTTGATGATTTGGTATGGTCAATAAACTGAGCCAAACAAACTAACCATTGATAGTCTAACAGTCCACTGATTTTTCCACACTAGACCACGAAAGCACAGCTTGGTTTTGGGACATTATGGCCAACAGTTGCTTGTTATTGCCCAGGCTTTTTGGCAGAGTATGATGCGAGTTAGATACAGTGGAGAGCATTGATTGATGGATTGCTAATTGTCTCCTTGGTAAGCAGCAGATGCTCTGTCACAGATGCTACAAACAAATTAGATGCACTCATGAAGGAGGAGCACAATTGGTGACCTTTTAGTTCACAATTTGTTAGCAATCTTAAATGCTTTGTATGAGCTGATAATGTAACTGTGGACACAAAATATAAAACTGAATCAATAGACTTCATGAAAGAAACAAACTCTCATGCCTCCGAAGGTTTCTTTAACCGGGGTGTACAAACATATAATCTAGTTGTGTCAAATCTAATCTAGATCTGTTTTAAAGTAATTTATATGAGATGTGTACAAATACTGGAACTGTTTGGTAACAAGAAAAAAAGAATCACAGTTTATCATTAACTTAGGGTAGGATAGGTAGGGTAGGAAATGTTTTCCAGGAGCATTTTTTACTGGATATTTCCTAAAATCCTCTTCACACCCTGATTGCAGCAGATTAATAAAATGCTCTAACATAAAAATAAAACATTTTAGTCACCTGTTGAATGGACAGGATTGAAAAAACACCATCAAATCATGATGGCGATACAGTATGTCAAACTTAACAAGAAGCATGTGTCTGCAGACCCGGAGACCGCAGTTTCAGATCCGCTGTTCTGGACCCACAGATCTAGACCCCTTGTCGTTTCCCGTCAGCGCCCTCTTGTTTTATTGCAGATTAAGTGAAGAAAAACAAACAGAGCAACAGGGTTTGAGATCCCTCATGAGATGGCCAAAAGAACTTATAAAAACCACAAATAAGAAAATGTTGAGAGTGTGGAAAATGCTAAATCGATTTTAAAATACTTTTATTAGTTTTTAAAGCTCTTAATGGTTTTAGTCCTGAGTATTTATCTGGCCTGCTTTTAGTTTACGAGCCTCACAGGGTCTTCAGGTCGTTGGGGGCTGGTCTTTTGGTTGTTCCTAAGGTGCGGACTAAAGCATATGGAGAGGCGTCTTTTAGCTTTTACGGTCCCTGCCTGTGGAACGGTCTTCCTGACGACCTGAGAGCAGCTGGGAGTGTTGATATTTTTAAGAGGAAACTAAAGACTTATCTTTTTAGTAAAGCTTTTGATTGAACATTTTTTAGACTATAAATGGTATTTTTACTGTTTTATTTCAGTTTGATTCTGTTTAATTTCTATTATATCTTTGCATATTTTATTTCTTTATTCTTCAATTTTAGTTTCAGAGCCTAGAGCTGCATTTGTATATATGAAAGTATAGCATAAAATTGATTGATTGATTAATTAAAGGCTGAGCCATTACTGCTTTAAACAATGCTCCTCAAAGAAAGTTGGGAGGTGTGTGTGTGTGGGGGGGTATTTGTACAACCTGAATTCCAGAAATAAAAACTAAAAGAAATTCAAACCACACAAGCCAATATTTTCTTCACAAGAGAGCACACATAACATAACAAATGTCTAAACTGAGAAATCTGACAATTTTATGCACAAAATGAGCTCATGTCAAATGTGATGCTGCTACAAACCAAAAATATTTGG
>JBBBVU010000006.1:8996603-9008625 GCA_037177055.1 Atherinosoma microstoma
TGAGCTCATGTCAAATGTGATGCTGCTACAAACCAAAAATATTTGGCACAAGGGCAACAAATGGCTGAAAAGCAAGGAAGTTGTTAAATATGATATTTGATATTTAGGTCTGTAACATTATTAACTATAAAAAGGATTTAAAAGGATAAAAAGGAGAGGTCGAGGTAGAGCCGCCCAGATGTAAAGAAGGGCAGAGGCTCTCTGATCTTTGAAATAGTGCGTATAAAGATTGTATAATACTTCATAAACAATGTTCCTCAGTGTCAAATTGGTTTGCAACTCTCATCATCTACAGTGCAAAACATCATCAAAAGATCAGGCAAACTGGAGATGTCTCTGTGCGTAGGTGAAAAGGCCGAAGACCTTTATTGGATGACCATGGTCTTGGGCCCCTCAGATGACACTGCATCACTCATCGGAACGATTGTGGCACTGACATTACTAAATGGGCTCAGGAATACTTCCAGAAACCACTGTTGGCTAACACAATCCTCCGAGCCATCTGCAGATGCTAACTAAAGCTCTATCATGCAAAACGGAAGCCATATTTGAACATGGTCCAGAAGCGCTGTCGTTTCTGGTGGACTAAGACTCATTTGAAATGGATTTTTTCAGAGTGAGAAAAGTGTTTTCCGGTCAGACGAGTCCAAATTTGACATTCTTGTTGGTAATCACGGACATCACATCATACGGGCTAAAGAGGAGGCAGACCTTCCAGTGTGTTATCAGTGTTTGGTTCAAAAGTTTGCATCTCTGATGGTATGGGGTGCATAAGTGCATGCAGTATGGGCAGCTTGCATGTTTTGGAAGAAACTATGAATGCAAATTATATAAAGGTTTTAGAGGAACATTTGCTCTCATTCTGACCTCTATTTCAAGGAAGGCCTTGTGTATTTCAGCAAGACAGTGCAAAACTACATACTGCAGCTATTACAATGGCATGGCTTCACAGGAGAAGAGTCCAGGTGCTGGCCAGCTGCAGTCCAGATCATTTATAGAGTACATTTGGTGCATCTTTAATTGAAAAATACATCAAAGACATCGCAAACTCTTCAGCATCTGGAAACCTAGAAACAAGAATGGGACCAAGTTCCAAAACTCCAGAAACTCATGACCTCGATGCCTAGACATCTTCAGACTGTTCTGAAAAGAAGAGGAGATGATACACCCTGGTAAACATGCCCAATGTCAACCGTTTTGATACCTGGAACAAGCCTCATATTTCACAATAGCTCATTTTGCGCATAAAATTGAAACATTTCTCGGCTTAGACATCTGTTATTACGTTCTGTTATGAATAAGTTATTGGTTTGTGTGATTTGAAGGTCTTTTTGTTTTCATTTTGTTCAAATTTGGATTGTATATTTTTCACTGTGAAGTGCATAATATCAAGCAATTTATGGAATCTGGAGAATTTCACCACTCAAAGGGCAAGAGTGTAAACCTAAGCTCAACACCAGTGAACCTCCAAATCTCTCAAACAGCACTATAACAAATAATAATTTGTCAGTAGCTGAAATAACCACATGGGCAAGGGATTACAGTGAAGTTACATCTGAGACTGCCATTAAACTAAAAAATGTGCCTCATGTGTTGTATTATGTAAAGAGTGAACAAACAACCTATATCCCCATTTCAATGTAAAAAAAGAAGCCTTATGTTAACCAATGCCTTATGTTATGACTGCAATGAATAATAATCAATATAAAAAAATCCAGTAAAGTCATAAAATGAAAAATAATAATAATAATACAGCAAAATCTTTGCATACCCCATTATCCATCAGGAGTACCCCATCATCCATCAGGAGCCTCTTGATTACTTGCGACCTCTTCAAGAAAGATGGGCTTTGTGGTGTGTTGCAGTGTGTTACACTGCTCCATATAATCTATCCTCCAGTGCTGAAAACAGCATGTGGCAAAGCCTTTTTAAGACTAACCAACACCTTCCACTTCCTCCCACATTGTATTTTTGGCCTCATGACCCCAGATATTGTAGTAGTGTGCTGACTCAGGAGGGGCACCTTCTGAGTCAGCAGTAAAAAAAGCTTTCTGTTTGACAGCCTCCCTCACCAGTGAACCCTTGGGTTGCTGTAAGCTGCAGACCAATTCTAACCACAACTTTGAATGCCTATCTCTGGCTTTGGATATGACCAATTTCATTTCATGTAGCCTCCTCAAGATGGGGAGAAAATACAAATATATTTTTACTACATATGACAGTGAAACAATTTGCACTCAATAGTAAGACCATTCTATTTTGTCCTGAGTGCCCACAACCTTAAGCTCCTCAACATTAAAAATATGTGGCGAGGGGGGTCATCGGGGTGGTCTTGTTTGCTGTATCAGGCGGCACCTTGCCTCTCAGTTTTAATTACACTAAAACACAAGAAACATGGACATCCTTTTGGGGGGAGTGCCATAGTGTATGGCCCCCGCCAGGTGGCTGTCTGGGGGGCCTGGTCCTCTTGGACTTTATCCCTTTCTTTACTGTTCTCTAAGAATCAAATAAGCTGATATAAAAACTAATAGGAAAAAAATCAAGTGTCTTTGGATATTTGGATATTATTTTATAAAAAGCAACATTCACCCCCCCCCCCCATGTTCTCTGAAGTGTCATTTTGAACTGCAGTTACTCTGTAAGAGTGACCATCTTACAGTTTTTTAAAGGAGATATATACAGTACAACACAATTTCTTGAGGTCTTGATAAAATGTATGTAACATGCTTTCGTAAAAATACCTAGGGATGCAGTATAATAGCTCCTTTTCCAACCAAGCATTTACACCACTGTTTATAGCAGTGTGAAGTGAATCATGCAACTCCAATCCATCCATCGCCTTCAGGGTGGGCCTCTTTTTGTTATGTTAATATGGGCATAAATTACACTCAATAACCCTATAAGCACATAACTATCAAATTAGCTTAAGCTTGAGACTCATACTGCCACATATTAAACTGATACTTGTGCTTCCCATGCAATCTCATGGTGGGATGTTGAACTGGCCCAGAGTTATAAAATCTTTTGCATTGTTGATACAAATAATGGTTAACAGATCATTCAAAATGACACAAGTCCTCACATATTGACTCTAAAGACACTGGTCTTTACTGACAGCTCTTTGCCCTGTGTTTTTATGTTATCAAAAGCTGAAATTAAAAACAATTTCTTTTGTGGAACATTCTTGAACATTTGTTTTTGTGAAGTTAGGCTTGATGCTGCCTTTGTAAGTTCGAATTTCCAACATTCAGCTGGAAAAGCAGCTACAAAAAAATACTAATAGAGAACTATTGGCCGATTCCTTCCTTAAATTTTTTAATATCTGCTCATGAGGATTTGTTATAGCAAAACAAAAATACAAGAGGGGAAGTGATTGGACTTTTGAATGCAGCATGATTTGAAGATGAGGTTGGATAATGATAAAGATAAGATTGGATGAGAGATATTCTAACTGTGATAAGTTAGTTTAGCAGGATGGAAAAAAATCTGTCATATGGAGGAATTTCTATTGTGACAACTGAAGTTGATTTGATAAATATAATACAATCTAAATAAATTTCCCCTGTATTCTCTGCTGTGTGTTAATTCAATATGGTTAGAATTTATAAGACAACACACCAACAAGACGTGACGTTTTAGGCTTATAAGTTGTTGGATTTCACACTTTTGGAATCCCTGAGTTCATATGCAAGCCACTGACCCAATTGACCATCCTTTGGGTCATTTAGTTCATTTTCACAATAGAATGTTTTTAGTAGTAAGAAGCGTACAATTGACTTCCATTCAGTAATTTTGGACTACCATGACCTGGATGACTGACAATCTACACATTCACTGTTTCAAAAAAACCTGATTTCAAATGGTACACTTCTCCCAATAAACTTTTCCTCCATTTCCTGGGTTACTGGCACATTTGACTTCAGTCACACACTGTATATTTCTGGAATTGAGGAAAATCTGAGGCCCCTGGACTACCCACCATATTACAAAATGATCCTGGGGAGCCTATACGAGTCCCAGCAAAGTGTCTCCGATGCATTGGAAGTGAGAGTGGGTTCAAAAGGGAAGCTGTGCCTCAAAAGGTAAAATAGGTTTTCTACCAATTAGCATATTGAAGTGTCCTTGGACTAAACTCTGAAATTGTGTGTTTTTGCAAGGTAGAAAAAAATCTGTGTATGTGCAGAAAAAAATCTGTGTGCACTTTGAGTGTAAGAGATGATCCACATAGGGTCCAATCCAGTTATCGTAAGGCTAAGAATTTATTGTCTGATGAGCCTGACTGCTAGAATCTCAATCTGTGGTTGATCTAAAAAATAATCACCATTACTCTTCTTCTCCCAAATTAACAGCTGAATTAAATCTGCATTTAGAAATGATTGTTGTCACATAACCAGGCTAAAAATCTAAGCAACATATGTTACTGTTCTTAGTTGTATCAGATTTTGTTTCATTTCTAAAATCAGATATATTAGACAGTTCATTTAGATCTCTTAGACACATTATTTAACACAGTCTGTGAGACTCTAAATATTTATAGCACACTTTCAGATAAACCTTAATGTCCTTGTTAAAATATTGCCCCATTTTCTTATTAAACAAAGTACCATAAATGTGTAATGATGCCCCTCTTTGCTCCCCTGGTTACTTTGCGTGAAGCTGAACAGGATGTGGTAGATAAAGAGGTGATGGTGACTGGTGAATGCACTTTTATGGCTTACTTGCATCAATTTTTCTCAAAGGAAATTCTTTCTACCTACACACAAAGAACTATTTCAATCAGTCTCTTTCTTGTGACTGAAAGATATACAGGCTTTGATGCCACATTCTTTGAGGATAATATTTATATATTATTTATATGTCTTTAATGTCCCAAAATTATGAAACTAGCAAGATGCTTTCTTTCCTTATGATTGTAAGGAGACCCTGAGTATGTAGAACACCATATTGGTATTCTAAATACACAACAATTAACAGATCAATAAAAGAAAAAAATATAGTTTATAAATAAATAAAATAAAAACAACTGCTAGATGCAAAAGTGTTTTTATGCCTTCCCTACTATAAATACAGTTCTGACTTTTGAATTAACACTATCAAAAGTCAGAGTAATTACAATGATAATGGGAAAAATACTGCAAATCTGGCATCTCAGTCACAGGATTGAATGCTCTATCTCCTGCAGACACACTCAGTGACTTAGATGAGCACATATGCATATAAATCATTTAAAACTGCCCCTTTTTCTTATGCTATCAAAATCTGGAAATTGTGACTTTTTGTTGGAAATAAAGAGCAGGAAATGAGATGTAGTGAATGCATGCAATCAGTTTTCAGCATTGCCTCCAGTTCTTGAAATGACTCAGTAAGAGCTTTTTATCACAGGCCATTCAGCTGCTGCCTTTTTTTCTGATGAAATGTGCTGATTTCTTTGGTACTCTGTCACACATTTCTGTCCTCAGCCTTTGGCTGCTCCGAGCTTCCAGGCAGCTGGAGGTGTCTGCAGCTGCCCTGGCCTCTGCCCTCTACCATCCTGAGAGCTAGAAGTCAAGCCATTCACGTTGAACCTCCAAAAGTGAAACAAGGGCTGTTGTAATACTAACACTAAAATGCTATTACTGACTGAGCTTTGGGCAAATCTTTGAGCTAATAACAACTGACTGACTCTGGAAATGGGCAGAGGCCCAGAATATAAGTCACAATAGATTGGAGTGTCAGTGGAGTAATGGAGTAATAGTACTTAAATTTCAACTCAATGTTCCTTTCCTTTTAGATCAGGAGGAAATGGAAGTCATTGTGCAATGGTTGCTACTTGTTTAAATTGAAGCCAAAAGTATTGTGATGCAGTTGGATTTTAGGCATTATTTCAATGATGTATCATTGCAGTGATGTGGAATTATACCTTTTACTTCTCGGCTGGTCAGAAAAACAGCATATAAACTTCGACCCGCTAAACAATTTAACACTTTTGTTTAATTGTGTTTTATATCCACAACAACATAAAATGGAGGTGAACAAGTATTATCTATGCACAATATTTCACTGTTTTCAGCTTCTTTATTTTTCCTCAGGCACCTTAACTATCTGATAAAGTAGTTTTCATTATTAGAGTTTGCTCAAGCCTCAAGAGTACGCTGTACTTTTGTGATGGTTTAACAGAAGTTAAGATGTGTGGCAGTCGGCCAAGATGCCCTTGGAGTTGCTCTATCTCCTCATCCGTAATACTCTGTGTCCAAGAGCCTGGAGACTGTAATATGGCAAGTAGCATTACAAATAAACCCAACCAGCCAATCATAACCAAGTCTCTCCAGACTGATATAAGCAGTGTATTGTTAAGAATTGTATGTGTGTGATTGTGTCAAAAAGGTCATTTTGAGCCCCATCACTGAAATTTTAATCTGGTGTTGGACTTAATGGGTAATTTCACCAAAAAAGAATGTTCCTAAGCAAAATACACTATTCGACTATACTCTTCATGTGGAGTAAACACAGGAAGCAAACAGCTAGCGAAGACAAAGTGTATTTTTAAAATGAAGCAGGGAGTGGACAAAAAGCTGACCAAAATGCAAAAAAGGAAATAATAACAAAATACTAAAACCAAACAATCAAACCTTTAATATATCCAATTCCTTTAAAATAAACAAAAGATGTAGAAGTATTGTATATCAAAAATAGACATTTTGTGTTGAATGTCACTATATATCCAAGCATTTACTATTTTTTTCTCTTTCTTAGATGTGGCCCCACTCTTTACTAAATGATTCCAGGGCTCTGATATTGTTGCATCACCTTACATCTGAAGCCATTAATCCCACAATCCAATTTAAGATAAGATGGAATAGTGTCTAGAAGATGTCGAAGCAAAGCGTAGCACGGCTTAGCCTGTATTTCATGTATTTGCAGGGATTTCGTGTGGTTCAGGGGAATTATAAGAACAGGAAGAGTGAAACAAACTACCGTACAATGTGAACATTGCTGCTGCAAATCCGATTCAGTCTTAACCTCACGCTTTCGCCACATGTCAGCAACTGGATATCAACACACTGGTTGTTTTGAACATGTACCAAAGAAATGCAAGAGGACATTATCGGAGGAAGTGAGGAAAAGAACAAGAGAAAATGACTTCTGACTGACTTTTACTAACTGGAGAAAGCTTATAGAGGAACATGTTTTCATCAGTGAGTGTATCCAGTTTCCTCAGATGCAGCGATGACTGCACTACAGGTAACTGATTCAAAATTGTGTACAGTTTCCTTGTATGTGCCTTTAAGGCATTATTTATCCCAGTGGTGTTCTAGCACTTACCAAACAAAGCCGGTACTGCGATTTTAAAGCTCCAAGTGTTTTCAAGTCACACACAAGTGTTGCTTGTCCATTCAGAGAGACCATAGTGACAATGGTGACATAAATATGATAGCTTCTATGTATGTGGACCCACAGTATGTATATATAAATGTCTCATTCTAAGAGAATAATAACAGAGCAGTTATTTTTAGTGAGGTGATTCGATATCAATAGAAACAGTTTTTTAGGATGTACATTTGGTTTTGATTGACCAATTGGATTTTGTTACAAACTGCAGGTTTAAGTTTATGTTGGTGGTCCTGTATTTTAGTATAGAGGACATTTAGTTCTAGTTAGTAGTAGCCTTATTGGTTTTTATGTGTTACTGAGTATCCTTAAGATTTTGATGAAATGACCTGTGATCATGATTCATTGACAGTAAATCTTAAAATCTAAAGAATAAAAACTAGATTCTGGTTCAGGAACAATAACATCTCTAGTCGACAGTCATTATTTTCTGTATCACCATAACAAGAGTTATTTGGCTAATGTAAACTCATTAATGAACTGCTTCTCCTGTGTTTTTTATTTTCATTTTTCATTTAAGCAACTAATCAGGAATTTGCAGGCTTATTAGATTATTAGCAAGAAGTCAACATTGTTAAATGGCAGTTTTGTCAGAAAAGTATTCAATAAGGTCAAAATGTTAGGCAATAAACACAGTAATATTGAAGTAAATGTTGATGTGACCTCATATTATTCAACACTGTCTTCATAATTCAATGTGTAATCCACATGTTATGAGACAGAAATATCCACTAAAGGTCAAGGTATCCACGAAGATGGTTGAAGCCCCAACCACGCAGTTCTGTAGTGTTCAGGAAAAGCAGCAGACAAGTGTTGTCTCAGAAGATGATTTCCAATTCCACCAGCCAAGTATGAAATCATCGTGCTGCCAATATTGCTTGCCAAGTTAGAGCAACGGAGGAACACTACAGCTAAATCTTCTGTTTGTTGTACGAGGAATGAAACCGTCACCTTCCAGTGCAGCTTAATCACAGAGATTAATTTGGTAGCTGCCACTGAACCATCAATGGCTGGAAGAGAGCACAGTGTGGGTAAAGCAGGCATCAAAGTAAAAAGTCTTTCAAAAGATTTCCCATGTATGAGTTTGGCAGAACAGCTCAGTGCAAAGTAAACAGACAGCGTTTCGCTATTTAAACTCAGTGGTACAACAGAAGCAAACCCGCACTTTCTGTCCTTTTTAAATATCGGAAGTGTGGGCAGGAGCAAAGTTAATGTTGGAGTGCTGCTGCAAAGTGAACTTAACTCTGTACTACAAAGGAATGCTATTCATTAAAAAATATCTAAAATTAAGTTGATTATAGCGTTGTTCAAAGTAGCAAGGAAGGAAGGGGGCATACATAGATATATCTGATCCAGTATATCACATAGTTCATGTAACTGCACATGATGGAAGACAGAGGCAGAAAGATGGGGACTGAAAGGGAGTGGGAGACTTTGTTTGCAGCCCTCTGTTAAGATTTGGCAATGGACGATTCACCTCATCCACTCCTATCTCATTACTGTGACACTTCAGCCCATTAAATAGAATAGATTATTGATTTTGCTTTCCTCCCCTGCTCTGAAATTTTCCACCAGACTCCCTGTGAAGTAACAGAAGAGCTGAAGAAAAGCACAAGTCATTATGAGTACTGTCACACAATGATACACCACTTACACAAATGGGGAAGGTTACATAAAAAACCTTGTCATTGCAGCTATACTTCTCAGGAGGCTGAGGGTTGTCATGGCGCTAATGCAGAAATTAAGTCCAAGCTCCTCATGAGGCTTAATGATTTGAATGAGAGCTGGGTTACTGCAAAATGCAAAAGGCTGGTTTTGTATCGATCTTGCGTCACCGAAAAGATGAGGCGAGCCCGTTTGATAATTGACAGCAGAGGTACTGAGAAAAACTCCCTGTTCATCATCAGACTTAGGTATTGAGTGTGGACATCACATCCCCCGGTGCCCATCATAAAACTGTTCAGTTGGCTCTGCTCTTCACCAACATTGATTTATTACTCTTATTTAGCTTCTGTTCTTGTCAGTGAATATGTTGTCATCATCATCTCTCTTGTGTTTTTAATGCATTACCTCTTTTGGTGAAATGCTAAGCGAAGACAATCATGATTTGCTTGATTTTCTATCTTGGAAATTTGATTTGACCAATTTTTCAAATACTAAGTTCTTCTTCAATGAAACTTTGATCTTGTTTCTTTTTGTCAGCATGAACACAAACAGTTGAGCAGGTTGTGTTGATCAAAATAGGCTTTTGCTACGTTTTTCTTTTCTTTTTTATCAATCTGTTAGCAAACAGTTAATTATATAACACACAAAGGATCAGACAAATAAACAGGAAAAATAGTAGCTGTGATATTTATTAACTGAATAAACACTGCAGATGTTTATCATCTTTAAGAATATAAAACATTATCAAAGTACCTGAGTTACTTTTATTCTGTAGTATGCAGTACTAAGATGGGTTTACTGAAAAAGAAAAAAAAAACATTTCCCAATGCAGAAACACTAAAGGAGGAGATAAAGCTGTTTATTGTGAGATCTGTTGTTGACATCATGGGTTTGGCAGTGAGGAAAATGATTTTTAAATAAACAGGAAGGTGAATAATTCGAAAGTGGATCAATAAGTGTCCTGATTACTGGGTCCCTGAGGATTGAATCAAGACAATGGAAAGGAGGAAAACAACAACTGGTCTAGTATGGGTTTATTTGAATAAAACATGTTTGAAATCTGTTTTTAACACTGGTGTCTTTGAAGATAGATGAGGATTAACTCATGAATGATTGTGGTTTACAAAGAATAAGCACACAAACATGCATTTCATGTGATGCTGTATTGTTGGAATAAGTAGGACCAAACCAGAAGATGAACTAACCGTTGGATGCTTAACAAAACAAGCAGACATTTGGGTATAAGTTGTGTGACAGTGAGGTCCGATTGATCATGTGCCCTGGCTACTTTGTCACAGGGATTTGGCTGACTGGTCAGCGTGCATGACTCTCATCCAGAAGGTTGTGGGTTCAAACCCCACCCAGGCCATCCTTCGTTCTGCCACAGTTGCTTAGAGTGTTGAGACAAAATGCTGAAATCCGTCAGTACAGTGTAACATCAGCAAATCACTGGTGTGTAACTCTTAAAATCACCAACATCCACTATCAAACAACAAACAAGCTAGCAATGTAAGACAAGCCTGTTAGAACTGCAAGAAGATGTTTAAAATGGAGTGTGTGCTTCTAGTGTTTTCAGTTTTTTTTTTATTTCAGTTTTTTTTCAGATGGAACATTTTAGTGCACTAAAATGTTATACTGCATACAATATGGTTGTTTGGAGGCAGTATCAACATGTTAAGATCAGGTTTGCATGACTGCAGCAGCTGTTTTCATTTCCTTACATATGCCACATGTTGGCGAGTGTGGATTATACACCAAAATGAGATTCATGCCTTTGCAAAGATTAATATTTTATTCTTACTCTTTCTTTTTTCTCTCTTATACTGAAACAGAAAGACATGCTCATGTAGACTGAACACTAACTCACTGTGGCTAAGGTAGTTTGTACCACTTGAAAACTCATTACTCTATTTCACCAAGAGAAGATAATGGGGTTGAATGGTGAGATTTTAATTATGCATGTGGAGTGTGACTGTATAACTAAGGCTATACTATGTCATGTGAACTTTAAGGATGCTGCAGACCATGCAAAATCAGCATTCTTGCAGGTTCATCGCATGTTAGACTTTAGGATGATTTCAATCAAAAATCGTATTACATATCCAGAAGTTTTGAGACATACCAGATGGTGCAAATAACTTGAGATGAATTGTAGAGCTATGAAGAAAAATAAATGGAAAAGAAAATACGTAGTCAACTGGCACATGTTTTATCTTCAGTCAATTAGTTCACTTTGAGCTACTGAACAGAATTCTGGTTTGCTTTCAAGAGATGTCTTCTTATAACAAATTGCTTTTTTTTAATCGAACACATCAGAGAATTTTGGAAACAGGTGCATAACGAAGAGCATATTTTAACCTAGTTTGTTGTAATCGGGGTGCTTCAAACACCCACTGAGCGGTTTGGCTCACAGGTGGCTCAGCTTCAGTATCATTGACAGAGACAATTGCTGTCTTGATTAGCAATAATTAAAAGAGCAGATTTCAAATTAATGGCACTTAACAATGACAGACTGATTTCAGTGCTTCCAGATTGAAATGCTTTTTACTGACATATGGAGAAAACAATATGGTTGTCTCATCTCTTGTATTCTTAAAACCTAAAGGTATTTCAATGTTCTGCCACAACATTTAATGCACTACTTTAACTGACATAATCTTCAAGGATTCCAAAAAAAAAAGATGTGAAAGTATTTCTTTATTGCAAAATATTCTAATTCAATATTTGTCTTTGTTTTGATTATTTCTTAAACCTTTATTTTAATTTCTTGCACTGAACTTTGGCAGAATTCTGGACTTTGATGCTTCCTAACAAAGGCTAATTGCATCTTGTCTCTTCTCTGAGCTCTCCCCAGCAAGTAAAAGTTGGTCCGATATTGATTCTTGTTGTGTCACTTTCTCTCTTTCTTTCCCTCACTTCCTCCATCAATGCCCTCTTGCATTTCTTTCTTGGCTGTTTTGGACATGCCCCGTGGCTTTAATTAGCCACG
>JBBBVU010000006.1:9008725-9019593 GCA_037177055.1 Atherinosoma microstoma
TTCCCCTTGGCTTTAGTTACCCACGGGGCATGTCCAAAACAGCCGGTGTTGCTATCCAGCTGCTGGTGTGTGAGGTAATGCAGTAAAACAAAACACAGCTGTCACATGATGCCCCAGGCTGGAAAAAAAAAGAAAAGAAAAAAAAGGTGCTCTTTCTCAGCTTCGGGTCGCTGCATGGCAACGACAGCTCCTGGAATGTGCATGTCGAATGTCAGTGTGCCATAAAACAAATCCGAAGCATGGGCTTTTATGATTTGAAACTTATGTAGTAATGCTTTAATTCTATGCTGCAAAATTAACTTACCTTTCACGATCAATACCGTACTATTATATTGTATTTACTTTTAGCTTAGTATTAAGAGTTAAACGGCCAGCTTTTTTCATGCAGCACAGTTTTAGTTATACTGAGAAAGTTTGTACCCAATTAGATATTTCATTGGTACATATCCCATGCAGACATCAGTGAATATGTATCAAACAAATGAATGAAACTACTCAAGATATATTTTTAAAGCTATATCAAAGACAAATATTAACCTCAAAATTGTGTGCTTCTTATTTTCTTTTTGCATTCCTAGGCCTGAGACTGACCTTGACTATTGTGGAACTGAGATACTGCTCTTCACATCTTGGTTTCCCACTGGCACACTGTCTTGCTTTCCACATCACTCACAAACAACTAAATAACAACATCAATTTATGTAATAAATTCAATTCAAAAAATGTTAAAGGTAAATTTTTGGTGCAGTGGTCTGACCAAATCTGTTTTCATCCAGCCACCAGACAATTCAATAACCTGTGCCAGTGGCTCCGTTCTACAACATGACTGGCTGCTCATGTTTTCCAGAAAGACAGCTATTTCTTTTGGGTGGAAGACACTCACATTATTTGGGTCCGTATCTGAGAAATTTTGCAAATCCCTGGTTTCTGGAACCATAAGATTGTAACACATTTCTCTTGAGACTGAGCTGCCTGTCAGGATTCTCTGTATTAAAGTATGAAAATATACTGCTTGAATCTTACATCTAACCAACCTCTCACCATTTCCTCTGACTTTTCTGTGGTGCGTTTGTTGTAAATTATCTCTGTGCCTCTGTGACTTGATTTCTGTTCATTAGCTTTTTCTTTTCCTCCTTATAGCACCGTGACGGTGGACTCCTTTCCCTTCACTGACTTGTTTGATAGGATGTAGTCCCCTCTATTCTGATGCAATCTCAGCGCCTCAGCAGCTGTGATTCTGGCCTGTCTCCTGATGATTTAGCGGATCCCTCCATCCTCAGCGGTCACACGCTTACCTGTCAACATCCTGGTGGTGATATTGCCACTGTCATTACACACATACTGAATTAAGGTAAGGATTGTGATGCTCACCAAATGTCAACAACAGAGTCTCCATCAACAGTTGTCATCAGCTGAAATTTCAGCTAAAAAAACAAAAACAAAACAGAAACCACAAACAACATGAATAAATATTCCTTGGAGCAGCTTTGATGGATTTGTGTGTATAAGCACGTGTGCACATATGTGTCTGTTAAAGCAGGGAGGGGGGGGGCAAAGGAAGTAGATAGAGGAAATCATTATGCAAGCCAATTCCTGACCACAAGCAATTTCTACACATTTGTATTACAGGAATTGAAAAGTGTAAAGTGATAGATTTTTCATGGCAGCATTTTACTTTTTCTTTTACTTTTTCTTCTGCCACTTCCAGGGGTTGCAAACCAGCCTGACTCATTTTTTACGGTGTAAATCCCCTCAGGAAAGCCTGTGGTCTGCCTCTGGCTTATAGTGAAATGCCACCAGTAGTGAGTGCTGCAGCCTCACATTCGGCTTCCAGGCATTACAGCCACAAAGCCCAACAAAGCATCCCAGAGGCTTGGGATTGAGAAAATAATGTTAGCAGCTCACACACTCCACCACAACCAGCAAAACCAGCAGGCCACAATTGTCAGTAATGCAGGAATTGTGTTTGTACATCAGCTCTATCTGTGCCAAGGGTGCAAAGAGGTGGATATAATATGAACACTCTGACATCCTTTCCTCTCAAAACACACTTCACCCTTTTTCCCGATCCATCTTGACATTTCCAGCTCAGCCATCGCTGAATGTGTTCATGTAAACATAAACTGTCAAGATGGTGTCTTTGGTTTTAGGCAGATGCCTTTTTAGGAAATAGGAAATGTGATTTTTCCAAACTCTCAGTTTCCCTTGTTGATTAAATGTCACAGCAATAAGGAAACATTATTATGTTCATTTATATTGGGGCAAAAATGGAAGGAAAACATAATAAGCAATCCTGCATTCAGTTAAATGGTAATTGTGTTGGAATATACTGTAATTCAGTATTAATGCAATCAAATTAACATTCAGAATGCCTGAGGCTTACTTAATGGTAGGCACAGTGCAATCATTCTTTAATAGTGAATAAATAATTGTAGCACATGTTTAATTTCTGTGTGGGTGCGTGCTCCTTGCAAGTTATTGCTGATTTTTCAAAACACTACAGCAGACAGAATACTGAAAAATGGATGTGATCAAAAAAATCACCATAAAGCATAATTCTGAACAAAAACTTCCAGCATGTTTCAATTGACTCATTCATCTGGATGCAGGCTTTTCCCATGAAGGTTTGTAGTTCCACATTATGCATACAGTGAAAATACTTGCTACGTCCTGACAAGTTGACAAATGTCGGGGAAACACACTGATCTAATGATGTTCTTTCTATCTAATTATTACTGAGAGTCAAGAATTACTTTAAAGCCCCTACTTGATCATTTGTCAAACATTTGAAGGCCTTTACAAGAACTCTCACATTGGAACAAGGATTTATTGATACATGTCGCATAGGCTGTGGGAAATTACTGTTTGAAATATTAAGTATTCATTTTGAATAAATAAAAGTTTTAATCTCTGTAGAAAGGATCAGGAAAAGTACACTAAAAGTAACATTTAGCCATCACTATTTTGTATTTCTGATATATAAATGGGCCTTTTGAATAACTGCATGGGAGCGTGTAGTGGCACGAGAGGAAAGTATGCTGTCTTTTTCATTTGCTTGCAGAGTGCCACTCCCGAGAGGCAGGGTGGAAATGAGCTGCTGTGTTACTTGGGCCAGGTCAAATAGTTTGAGGTGATGAATGACTGCAACAGTTCAATTAATGAAGAGATACGGGGAAGGTAGAGGAGACCAGACATAGTTGTGACTTTTAACTGAAGACTCCCACAGCCACGGAAAGGGATTTTAATAGCAGAATGTCACCTCTCTGCTACAAAGGATGTAATTGTCAAAAGGATTTGAAACTCTTTGAAATTCATAAAATGTACATATTCAAAAAGTGCTCTGATATTATTGTGCTTGCACCTCTCTTTCTGTTGATTAAACCTCATTGCTAAAGTGGAGAATTTACATTTATTTTAACCTTAAGTCTGATTTATGTTATGTGTTAACTACATATAACGACAGAGCCTTCTTTCCATTTTTTGCATCCTTTCTGAGCATATTTCAGTCCGTTTTCAGAGAGCTTGTAGCGAAAGGAGCCGCACCACCCAAAACTGTGGGGGCAGTAAAAGGAACAAAGAGGAAGAAGACGCTACGATGTAATTAAAGGCCTCACAGCCCACCACCATCTACCACGCTGCCTCTTTTTATGTCTCTTTCTGAGAAGGTGCATTATCAAGATCTTGTCCATCATCAGCGTGTTTGCTATTGTCTGAAACTAACGTTGGGACTCTGAGGTGAACTCCGGCCTCTGCACTATTCTCTTGGGGATGTATTGCCTAACAACTGTGCCAATGTAAGGGCTGCATGGGATTATGTTGGCAGTGACATAACGTTTAAAATGGACACACTTATTTATGTACATAAAGAGAGCATAAATAAGGCTTTTAAAGTTTCAACAGACTTGCAGCACATTTGCAATGCCAATGCTTCTGACTGAGGTGATCATTTAAATCATTAATCACAGGGAATCTGGCATATAAAACTGTCAGAGAGCCTGTTTGCCCATGGCGAGAGTATTTGGTGTACAAAATAGTAAACCCTGAAATGCAGCATAAGCCAATGAGCATCCACAGTCTACATGCGTAATACTGAGATAATTCAGGCAACCTAGAACTGCCCTCTTGTTCTGCCTCTGGGGGAAACTGCTTTACTATAAGCTTGATGATGCTGATAATGCTCACTCCCTCTCCCAAAATATAATCTCCAAATTATTGTGATGGAAATGGAGAAAACAACTGTGTATTACTTTAATTTAATGATATCTCCAAAATGAGGTCCAGGTCATTCATGCCTGAAAAGAAGAGCAAATTGCTGACTTTTTGGGAATAATAACATCGCTGTTTACAACCAAATGACAGATAAAATAGAGAGAATCCTTAATAGTGGACACACTTTATTGGTATTTTTTTTAAATTTGCCTTTAGATTTAGAGCCTACTATTATTATTATCATCATCATCATCATCATCATCATCATCATCATCATCATCATCATCATCAGTCGTTGTATTTATTATTAGTTTGCCTTTTAATCATTTATTTCTTAACCAGCAATTTACGAAGACCTTATAAATAAAAGGATAAAAAACAAATTCTTTGATTTACATTTTATATACTGCATAGTTCATATATTTTCTAATTTTGTCCCATGACATGGTGTTTTTGTATTTTCTAGAATAGCAAATATGTTGTTAGGCAGTGAATGAAATGAAATACTTTTTTAACATGCTATTACATGACTCTCCTATAAATTATATATTCTAATCTTCTTTTTTTCTTTTTTCTCTCTCTCTCACTCTCTCTCTCTCTAACAGTATATCTATATTGTGTCACAAAATGAAAAATGTTTTTATTGGTTGTTTACTAGTGTTGCCCCTTGTCTCTTGTCCTTTTTGTGAAAGCACAGCTGCATTGGGAAGCATGTTCAGTTAAGAAGCCTTAGAGGAGTTCCTAAGACTTGATCAGACAATGACCTTTAGCTTGTTGTGGGATTTTTTGCAGTTAGATTAGCAAGTGAATCTGTCAGTAAGAAATTAAACCAGTCTAAGACCGGTTTAAAAATGTCAGATTGCTTCTGGTTGGAAGTGAGATGATGCCCAAAGTAAAAGAAACAAATTTTAATACCTCAGCATCTTGATCTGTATGATCATTAAATTGAGTTTTAGATAGACAAGTGATCTCCCGCGTGTCAGCAATAATGCAGGAATTGATTTTTCATTTTATAAAGATCCAAACCTTTACTATTGATTATAAGCCTCAAGTTGAGACTAAATTAATTCAGTCATGAATACAGGTGGCCAAAACGGGTATCTTGCTTAGGATAACTGGGATCAGTTAGTTAGTGCAGATTTTGCGGTGAAGGCATCTGATTAACATTCCTCCTGGACCTTTTGGAAGTTTTCCAGACTTTTAGGTAAGCCTCAAACTAACAGGGATTTTGTTTTTTTTCTGATTAGGGAAAGCATCAAGATCCCCCCCCCCCCGGAGGAACTGAAAACTGTTGCTAAGGAAACAAACATCTGGAATACTCTGCTAAGCCTGCTACCAATTTGACACAATCAAAGATAAGACTGGAAAAAATAAAGGGATGGGTGGATCAATAAAGACGTACTTGAAATGTCTATGTTTATCATGACTTTAATGTCGCTTCCATATTTTCAGCTTGGAAGCACTGAGGTGTGACTCTGCTCCCTGCTGTGCTGAATGTTTTCTCAGATGCTGAACATATGCAGAGTTATCCAGTATTTCTACTGCAGTATACCAGAACACTAGGATACCACTCAAACCCAAGATTAAATACCATCTTAAAATAACTTTAAAATTGTTGGTTTATATGTTAGAAAATCTATTTTGTCATTTCTTTGCACAGTCAAACTAAATAAGCATCTGAATTACCTCCAGTTGTCTTCGGATACCATCATCATCTGTATGTGCCTTTCTGTTCTGACTGCTGATTAAACAGGGTGGGCAAATACACTGAACATGAATTTAATAAAGGAAAAAATAAAGCATGATCCAGGCTGGATGTTGGATTTAGTCATTTCCTGTATAAAAAGACCTTCACAGAGTTTAGAAAACATGCTTATTGGAGCAGCACATGACACATCATGTGGTTGAATTATGTATAGTCGCTATTGTGGCTGTTGAATTGGTTGTAAGTATTGATTCAAACATTTTATAAAAATGTTTTATAAAGACAAAGGGTGCAAAATACAGATGTTCCCATTTGCAATCCATATAAAAAGTGATTCTTAAAGACATTCTAGACAATAATTACTGCCCACATATACAGCCAATCAAAAAAGCAACTCACTGTAAAATTCTTGTTCAAAAGCAGCATCAATCTTATAATAGCAGCATTTACACATGCATTTTTGAAATCAACACAACTTCCATAACCCATAATGGTAGCAGATGTTCCCTAGACCTACATAAGGATGTGCTCTGGCAGTTGGTCTGAATTCCCTCTCATCACATCTCCCCTCGCTCCCGTCTGCTTTCTCATTGACAGTCTTGTCACATTCGAAACAATCCTCAGGCAATAATTGCCATAAACAAAAAAAACCCTGTTTATCTGGTCCGAACAGCAGTCCCAATGAATACACGCTACCATGGGGAGTGAGGGCAGAAACGAGAATGAATGAAACCTTGATATTCATACAAAAGAATGAAATCAATTTGAACCAAATAAAAATCTCCCCTATTCTCCCCCCACTTTTAACTTCTTTAATATTTTGGTTTTTAAAAAAAGAGGGGGAAAAAATTGGTTCTCACACTTTCAAGGGTACAGACAGCACGACCTAGTTGATAATTATAGATTAGGTTGGCACTGGCATTATCAGTACCTGGGTAAGCAGTTTCCTAATTATGTGAGGAGAGATAGAAACATTGTACAGCCGCAACTGTGTATGATGAACAAAAACGTTCTTAGTCTAGGATGTGAGACTCATAACTGGTCTATTACAGGTGTTATGGTTCATACAACACAGAGTTACTGGGTTGAATGAACAGTCTTTTTGAAGATAATGGAAATTATGCTGTGTAGATTAATGAAATGCAGCAGACTGACAGTTAATTTATCAATACTCAAATTAAGAGTACATCAGACTTTGTTTTAAGTGATGTGAAAAAAGGAGTCACTGCAGGGGTGGGACTTTTTAGGCACATCATGATTTGATTAAATTACGATTTGGATGGGCGTAATGTGGTTATGAAATGATTCTTGATGCATCCTCTGTAGGGCTACTTGGCCAGCACCACTTTCCGAGTGGAAACGTGTAACATGGTTTGTCATATTTGTCGTGAAAAACAAAGAATACACTCGTTCATCTAATGATAAATGCGGGACGACTTCTGTTTCCAACATATAAGCGCAAAACATGAAGCTGCATCAAGTCTTAGCGGTCTTAGGTTGAACACATTTGTAGCAGAACTTTTACCATGTTCTTCCTTGTTTGACCACGAGACATTTTTCCCTGCCAGAGCCGCCTATCGTCCGAAATGCGCATATGTATGTTATCCATGGTGACCTGTATTGAACCTATAATGCACGTCATGTTGTAGTCCCCTTCCAGTAGGATTTGATTCACTTTAAGCTAACCGAGAGCTACCCTTGTAGGCAGACCAGAGTTAGCCTCTTTGATCCACATGAGATTTAATTTGAGCATTCACACCTCCCCAAATCTACCAGACTTTCTGAGAAAATAAAGCTATCCATAGAAGCTGAAGTACTTCAACATGCTAGCTTTTCATGCAGAGGGTACGGATCTGATTTCAGGTCAGCCAGCATGTTTGGTATTTGCATGCCACAGAGGGTTCAGGCGCTACACTTCGGCAGTGTCATGTTTTGTCTTTTGAGTTCCTCAACATTGTATTATTACTGAACAGTGAAAGAATAGATTTTTTAACATTTGTATATCGATTCAGAATCGTGCATGTCCACGTTGTTATGCATCTAAAAAACTGCTTTTACCGCCACCCCTGGTCTCTACTGCAGCTATCCGGGAGTGATCTCAAGTCTATTTTTTCAAGTAATGTAAAAGAAGTTTTAATGTATTTTGACATCACGTAGCCCCCATGCACAACCCTTCATTATTTTAAGGGGCTGTGAAAACAATAATGGTCTTTAAGAGTCAGTCCATCACCTTGTTTTAGGTTGTAATATTGACAACATTGATTTTTTTTTTGTGTTGCATGATATATGTGTGAATGGTGTGAATCAATGCATGGAAGTTGGAAGACACTGTGTCACATAAACATGTTGTCAAAAACGCATACATTTTGTGTATAGATGAAACCTTAGATATGATAAAAAGACCAACCTTGTTTTTTTTATTTATATTTAACTTCTACAAAAAAAAAAGAAAATTTTATTATTTTATAAATCAGTTGATTAGTTATAACACTAATGTAATTAAAAGGTTAGAGGACTTTTAAAAAGAATGAGTAATCACATCGTCTTCTGGTGACTTAAAGAGTTTTTATGTTCATTTAATCTTCTGCCATTTTTACGAAGGAAAATGGCACAAAGACAATTTACAGATCAACCAATTTGAGCAGTGCACTGATGCAGAACTAAAAGGAATAGCATTTTTATGTGAAGCTTATGGATTGCACCACTACAAATAACATGGCAGTAGGTATCCAGAGTGGGAGCCAGGAGAGCCCTTTACATGAGAGGCGAAATTACGTTTTTGTGCCATTTATTTTTCTCTCCACAGTTGCACAGGGCTCATTTGGTGGTGCCATGGGGCTTGTTGGTTTCCACAGTAGTGATGTTGGGTCCATTAGAAAAGATTTTCACTTTACTTGTTGAGAAAAAAACTGGCTTGTCAAAGCCAGCGTTTTGAATGGCTGGGCATTTTTACGGACAAGCCTCTGAGGGTAGCTTCCAAGTGCACTTTAGCACCGTGGGAAGTCAAAAGAAAATCACTTAGTGGAATGACTGCTTTTACCTTTTTTGAGGAAGACAAAATGGTGAAGGAAGAACATTAGATTCAATGACACTCCATTCATTTATCAGGTCAGACAGACACTGTAAAATGTTTAAGTGTTTTACACCTATGTCTCCATGGTGACACGTTCTATGATAGATAATACAACTAGAGCAGTATAATTGCCTAACAGGGTTTGTGCAAACCTTGAAAAGTGCAGATATTCAGGGATTTCACATATTTGAATTAGACCACTCATTTTTTTCCCTGTCCATGAAATGCATTCACCACACTGACAAGGAGAAGAGACTTGCACAGCTGTACCAGAAAACTGTGCCATATTGGCTAAATTTCAAACTGCTCCCAGGCGATGGCAACTCATTTGGTGGCATCATTAGACGAGGCCTTTGCAGCTCCCTTGGAGGAGCAAGACACACTAGTCTGCTGGACCAGTCCCAGGGTCAAAGCATCGCTGTGGGAGCATCTGACTGCAAGACACTGATGAATGTCAGGAGACAGAAGCCCACCAGCCATCTGGCAGCCTAAAGACACTGATGGTGGAGTACCATCGATCTGTGTCGTGTCTACAGGCTTGGAGATGTGGCAAATGACAGTGGTCGATTTGGGAAGTCTAACAAAGGGGCCTTGTGGCCTGTGAAGGCATTTAAAACTGTACAAACATCTTCTAAACAAGCCTGAAAAATTTAAAACTATATGATGTAGTTAATACAGAAAATATAAAAGTCAAAGAAGAAACTCAGACTTCTGAATGTGAAGTTTATTATTATTATTATTATTATTATTATTATTATTATTATTATAACACCTTCCATACTTTTCAAACTGGCTTTATTAATCAAATTTATCTATTACATTAGAAAATGTCTACTTGCTTTAAAACTTTAAAATAAAGATACTAAACTCTCTCTCTCGCTGGAACATTTTGTTCATTTTTTCTGTAAAAAACAACAGTAAATAGTAAAAGACATAAATAAATGCTGCAACAAGAGAGACTTACACTAGTGTGATTCTACAGATTAGCATCAAGGTCACATTCTCAGTTAACACTTTTGTTGTAATTAATGAAGCAGTGAACAAGTCCCTTATGCTCCACTGTGTAACTTCTTGATCATGAATGCTGAAAACATTGAGACTGGCTTAATGTTGAAATCTGTTCCTCTTTTTTTTCTTGTTTTTTTTTTTGTGTGTGTGTTCCAGGTATTTTGTGAGATTGATTAACTCACACTGTGATTTTGAATGTTAATTTTTTTTTTAAATGTAATAAATTGTTGATATTTTACAATGATGACACAAAATACTAATACACAGACTGTGAACTCCCTGTGAACTTTTATTTGATGAAAGACTTCTCCTGAAATTATACAAATGATCAACAAAAGATGATTTCTGTATATATTTACATTTTTACTAAAAAAAATACATGTAACCTACATAATGCATAATGTCTTTGTTTGCAAGAGCAGCAATCAAATTGTTTTGAATACTGTACAAACATTTTGCATGATTCAGCATTTTGGAGCATTCATCTTCTGTAAATACCTTCATGTCTTTAAGGTTTCTCATCAATTGTGACCCAGGTTGTGATGATTTAAGAATTGCTTGAGCGCTCAAAAATTCTAATATTCTCTTTTTACCATTTCTTGACCATTTTGACTTTAGATCAAGGTCTGGTAGGAGGGTTAAATGCTGCACAAGACAAAGGTTTTCTGCGGACAGCCTGGTTATTTTTTTCAGAAACTTAATGTAACTGAAATGTCATGCTGTTTACTTCGGTGTGATTGCCTGGTCCACTGCTTTGGAGAAAAACCCAAAGAATCACATTCCCATCAACCTGCCTTGATCCTTATATGATCAAATTCCTTACTGGGGGGGGGGGGGGGGGGGGGGGGGGGGGGGGGGGGGGGGGGGGGGGGG
>JBBBVU010000006.1:9054903-9066494 GCA_037177055.1 Atherinosoma microstoma
AATACACAACTTGCACAGTGACAGCTAATTGTACATGCACAGGACAATGGTACTGTCATTTTCCAAACCACTCCCCTTGACAATTTAAAAGTGTTTTATGTTATGTGATCTCCCTTACCCTACTAAATTATACATCATGCATGCAGCTTTTCTGTAACACTAGCAGGTGATCTCATTATAGTTGCCTTCCCCTCAATATGCCAATGAAGCAGCTGATTCAAAGGCAGTGAAAATTGTTGTACCACCAATGAGAAGTCCGATTGAGACTCATTCCAAACCGGTGATGTTAATATCCAGTTTTATGTTGGCCTTGATTGCACATTTTGACTGTTTGGAGAGCAACTATAGGCTAAACTGCAAACATGTAAAGAAAAAAAAATTCTATTAGCAAATTTATCATTGCGACCATTTTGACATGTAAACAAAGGGAGCAGCAACAAACACTTTCATGGAAATGACACAAAAATAACCATGCAAAACTTTAAAACCTATTCCACATGACAACACTGAAACCTGAGTGTTTTAACACTTTCATACAAGAGTGAGTTTTCCAGAAGATTCTGTTTTGATGGCTTAAAGCTGTGTTTAAAAAAGTACCCATGTTCCCGTGGAAAAGGCCCAAGCCAGTGAAAATTTCCTACATGACATGAACACATTTCCAAGACTATCATACTGGAATTACTAATAAAAATTAATGGTAATCTTGCATTGGTGAGCAGGGAAATAAATGAGCACTTATGGCATTTAGTCAACTGAGTTTTGGCCGTTCAGCCAAATATGTTGAGGGTCCCTATATCTTTTTCACCATTATACAGAAGAAACTCCCATATGATGTGAAAATCCAATGCTACCCTATCTCAAGGTTTGCACAAAACCTTAATGAATGAATACACACTGATGCTTTCTAGTGCAAATTTGGTGATATCAGGACTGATCAGTTCTAGTCAAGCTCCAACACTCTCCATCAGTGCCACAAGTTTCCAAATGAAACAGGCCGAGACATCAGCACCTGCTCCTACCATGCGGTTGACAGGTGTTAACCTGTCACTCACTCCTCAATTTGCTTCATTGCTCACCATTGGCTTCACATTTCCAGTCAGACCAATCAGAGAACACTGCCTGCCCCCATGATAGAAAAACTAATCTAGAGCGATGACGACAGCTGCTCGGATTTTGCAGCATTCGCTATGTTCGTCACGTCCATGCATAAAAGGACCTATTCCTATCACACTAATAATGCAGGGCTGCACATGTCACGCTCAGCGCTGGCATGGGGGTGTTTTGAGCATGTCAGTGAGATAAGAGAATAGCAGGGTGCATGTTCACATGCCTTATCGGGCTATGCCAGGAGAGGTTTTTGCCTTCTTTTTACATTGGTACAACCTCAAAGATGCAATTGCAGAATATATATGTGATGCAGGTGGGCAAGGAATGAGGGGACATGACTGCAAAAAGGCAAATTTATTCTTTGAATTGAATTAAATCTTTATACAAAATACTGAGTACAATACTTGTAAGATACCTGTGATGCATTATTTAGCTTGAGCAATTCCTAGAAGCTGCTGAATAATGTTTTCATGCTCTCTGTGTATATGCACAGACCTCATGAGTCACAATATTGAATATATGATAGGATAATTGCTTGTACAAAACTATTACACAGGTTTAAAATCCTTAGACCAAGATTAGTTTGAACACATCCGCCTCTGACACTTCCCCCTTGCGATACTGTACACCCTCTGCTCCAGGCAATGACCTGAATTTAAAAAAATAATCCCTTTAAACCTTACCATAACCTCACGGTATAGGTGCTGCAAGTGTGCACATGTTTATATAGAAAAACTTCCTTTGGCTTTGCATTTAAGTCAAGGGCACAGAGTTAAACTCAGGCCTTAACTTCATGCTTCCACAACCTCTCCAGTTCACTATCAGTAATCTACAGGTAAGTAAGCATGGGCAAGTAGACTAGAGGTTGGCAGACAGAGATAAGCAGATTCATTGACATGGGACACTTTGGCATCATTTCATTCCCAGGCCTATTACACTTTATTGATCTCTGCTCCAGTTGCTTTCTAAATCCCACAACACAAATAAGGCAGCTGCTTTGACTTAGAAATTCTCTAAACCCAGGCTCCCCTCACTGCCAGACACTCGCCTCCAGCAACCGCATTAGCCCAAACATCATTTGAAAGTATTTTAGGTTAGTAATTAAACTCCCCCTTGTGCTGTATCCCTATTAACTCGACTTTTGATCACCCGGTGGGTTGATATATGGAGTGGGTGGTTTTAGCAAGCATGCAAATGTGAATTTTGTCTCCCGTCCACAAATGAAATATTCCAGAACATCAAGGAGTCTGATTTGCATCCTTGCCTCATTTAGGAACTTACCCCCCAAAAAATCCACACAAAATTAAGGCAATGTTTGATTGATAAAAGCTGTGCAACATAAACACTGTCTTCAGTTTCAACTCTGAGGGAACTAAAAGGCTCACACTTTTGAATATGCTTTTGATATAACCAAAACACAAAACTACATCTTGCATGAAATTAAAACAATGGAGCTTGCACAGTTGAAGAAATGGTAAATGGAGGGAGAAAAAGGGTAATAGCTGCCTTTGAGACTCTTTGTCATCACAAGAAAACAACAACAGGATGGAGAGAAATACAGAACTTGATATGACAGATTCTTGCAAACATCAGTGATGTGCAAATTTACAGGGACGACAAATACATGTGGATCACAATGTTAACCAATGAAGAAAATGATGAGCAATAAAGCAAGTGCAAATAGCCATTTGTCCCTTAACAACATACAAATACAAAAAGAAATGCAAATTATAACTGATAAGAAGTTTGTATGCACAAGGCACTATTAGAAGACAGAACCCTTTAAACTGCAATGTGCACTGAGAACTATTTGTCCACATAAATGGTCTTGGATCATAGTTTGCAACAGTTCTGACTTTAAACTTCCTCACTCTTCTTCAGCCAACGCCTTCTGCCTGCTTTAACCTGCAGTGTTTCTTCAAATATGAGTTGGGGTGAATGTTTATGTGTTCATTATTTTGTAATCGACTTAATAATATAAAACCTACTTCTGCATTGTCATACTTGCAAACAAGAGTTATTATAATGCTCACATTCCTTCTGTTTGACACATGCTAGTATCTGGTTAAGCTTTTCAAATATTAACCTAGTTGTATTCTTGAAAATGCCAGGGTTCAGTTGGTTTGCTTTTTATATGATAACTTTGGAGAGGTTAGCAAACAAACCTATAGATTAGTTTTAGTGTTGAGATCCCAAACTGTTCAGCATCTGAAATGCAAAATTGCATTAAAAATGGGAGACATTTCAAAAGTACATAAAGGGGTCTCATAGGTGATGAAGCACACTGGAAACCATGCCCCTTACAGTTATTTCTTAAAATTTGTTTGCCTTCTTTGGTTTAGAAATTGATTTGAATCTTTTGTGGTATTATAATTACATAATCTGCCCATCATTACAATCTGTTTTATTACCATTTTTTATGTCATAGCTATTTCCTTGTTGCCATTTTACACAGCAATTCATATTGAAACTTAGCATAATGTGGCTTATTTAACAGTAAACTAAGGAATATTGGGTTGTATGGGGCACAATAACAAAATTCAGCATTGTGTACTATAACGATGACGTCTAACTTTTACACATTTAAATGGGATTTTATACTGTATGTTTAGATCATAGGGTAGGGTCATGACACTGACACTGACCATATTTAAATAATCACTTCCTTCTCTATGATTGGAACTTCATTTGGCCAAAGATGCATTTTTGGAATTAAAACAGCAACATTGTTACATTTAAATAGCAGTGTAAAATCTATCACACTGCGTTGAAGTACATTTTTTAAAAATGCTTCATTTCTTTTTCCTGTACCATTACACTTACTAATGGCTGCTTTCCATCATGTCTGAGATAAACAGAGGATGGCACAAATCAATGTTTAGAGGAATGCTTCCTAACTGATGATGAGCCATAATCACATTTAGGCCACTGTTATCTGTTTAGACTTGTTCCTCTCACTCAAACTGTTATCAGTCAAAAGCCCGACAGTGGCTCTCTGTTTCCCGGCCTTGTACGTGTCTTTGTCAGTCCATGCCTCAGCATTTGGACAAGCCACTATCGGTAAAAGGGTCCATCCTAGCCATTACTTCCACCTGTGTGACAACAACTGGTGTTATCGCTTCTAGTGATGTGAGCCTATTGCTGAGTTGCTGATTAATAGACATGGGGTCACGTCACCCCGCTCCTGTCTCTCTGTTTTTCTGTCTGTCTCTTGCTGTCTCATTCTAACTATTTGTCACCGGGTGAACAAGGCTGGGGCAGAGAAGCTGAAGTGGGAAAAAAAAAAGGTATCGCAACAGCAAGGTCATTCAGAGGTGATAAGCGTTAAGTATGAATAAATGTTTTTAAAACTACTCTCTCCTGGGAATACACACACACACATGCACACACACACACACACGCACACACACACACACAATCGTTTCCACTGTTTTTAATTAAAAGCTTGAGTGACAACGCGGTCTATTTCTCCCATGGCTGTTTCAAATTGAGAGACAGAGATAAGACTTATATTTAGGAGGCCTTATCACACTCATCTATTTACTGTCGCTAATTTTTCTTGTCTCGCCTTACAAGGATGTGCAGACAGAAAAATCCTCCTGTATCCTCCAGTTTCCAAATCTCTGAAGCAAAACTATGTCCCCCCTCCCACCTCTAAATCCCCCTTCTGCCCCAGGAACATGATGTATAAGAGTGAGAAATGGAGACAATGGATTTTCCTTGTGTCCTAATACGCCTTCCATCTAAGCTGTTACACTGAGTCAATATCCTACCAGCCCGATGACTGATTAAAATGGCTGTTTTTGCAGTGTGTTCTTTTCCTCTGGTGTTTACTCAGCAGTAGGGCCAGGTCTGATGTCTAAACATTGTCATTTCTGAGCCCAGATCCACGCAGGACGCATAATGACAGACCAACATTAAAGCCTCGACAACACCAAAGAATCTGCTTTTCCTCAGTCTATTTTTGCATCTCAGTAAGGAGTCACTTGATCCTACCTCCTTCCTGACAGTTCAGCAACTGGATATCATTTTTTGTCTGCCTGTGAGATTAGCATAAAAGGAAAAAGAAAGGCATTTTTACTCTGCAAACCGACAGGAGATATGACAAGCTCTGAAACATTTTATGCTCAGCTTTGATTTGTTTGGCCTGGTTTGTGTCTGGTTTGTCTGAAGGCGAGTCTTAATCAAAAGAGATGTACCCATATTGCTTTGGAATATATTATCCAGTGCTATTCATACAGTGTGGTGGATGACTGAAGTGCATTTGTAAGCAAATGAGTTTCATTGTTTGTGGTTTTAACCTTGAGAAAGGCAACCTGTGATAATAAAACACTTGTCAGAAAGCCAACCCCACTGTGAGCACAGCGTCGCTGGTAATTTGAGATGTGGTTTTGTCGTCACAGCTAACGTTCTGTCTTCATTAATGTTGGACCGTCGCACAGACATACTGCATCTTGGGCCATTTGAAGGTTGCTTGACTTCAGCAGCCTTTTTCGTGCACAAAACGCAATTTAGGTCCGCAGACCAAACTTTGACCATGCTTTAGTTTATTTTTAAACCCCATTGGGACACTGTTTACATTTTCATGATGGTTTACAATCCTATGACTTATTACTGGCATTTAAAAAGAAACTCTTTTACCAACTTTTAGTTCTGTGCATTATGTTTTATCTCATAGCTCCACAAATAAAGACCATTTGAACCCCTCTGTCAAAGTGTAATTCATTTTTAATTCAGACAGCTGGATAACAGGTACGTTTAACAGGCTATTCATCTGAGACTGAACTTCTCTGCTGTAAGCTAAAATTATTATTGTCATCTGCAGCAAATTGTATTAACTGAAGCTAATTAATGCTAATTATAATAGCTTAAGTGAATTGTGGCAGCTGTCATGATTTTCCCTTTTGCAGGCAGCATTATCAAAGCTTAAGTGTTTGTTTTTATATTACAACAATCCGGATCTATGATGATTAAATCCAGTTGAATCATTTCCAATTAATAATGTATTTTTCATTTCAGTTTTAGAAAATTTTGTGGGTAAATTCTTAAATGTAATTTATCAATATTAGGTTTCAACTTAAACAATTAAGTAAAACATATTCACGATTGAAATGGATTTTTTGTTATTCATAATTTAGGTTGACAGGTATCAAATGTTTAATCTAAGAGGACTATAAAAGGGATAAGCATTTAAATTTGTTAAGTGAATGGCTCAAGATTAAATTAAAAAAGTGATGTTTTGATCCACACCAACAAGTTGAAAGGTTACATGATGACAGGTACCCTGCATCCAAACAATTAAGACAAGAATTTAAAAGAAATTAAACATATTAATGGAGGAACAATTAATCAGTGAAGTCTCAACACATGAATACAATTCAACAACTAATATCTAACGTTCAGAAATAAAATATTCAGAAAAAAAGGGTTAGACAACAAGGTTGCTGAATCTATTGTCGACTTCCACGGATCACATAATGAAGCGTCTGGGGCAAGATGTACCACACATAATCCCCAAGCAACTTACTACTGTTTTTGTATGTTGCTTTGTTCTAATTAATATAATGTAAAGATGGAGGTTTTTGCCATTCCCCTCCAAGTTATGCTATGACCTACATATCTTTCAAAAGATGACAGAAGATTAGAAGATTAAAAATCTCACATAGTTAGAAGACTGTGGTGTAAGGAATGGGGATAAATTCCTCAGAAAAGAGCTGAAAGATCCTTCACTGGCTACAAGATGTGGTTACAAGTTGTAATAAATGTCAAAGAAGGTGCTACTAAATAGGCTACTAAAGATGGTCCGGGTGGATTCCATATGGTGTTTCTTTGTCTCTTTTTTCTCTTTCTTTCTTTCCTCCTTTCTTTTTTTTATTTTTTATTTTTCTATTTCCATGTTGTTTTCTGTTCTCTTTTTATCCTCTTTCTGTCCCCTCCGGTCGGGTCCAGCAATATCGTGTAAATTTAGGAATAAACAAACAAAAATAAACAAAAGGAAAAAAGAATTCAGATTATCTTGGCAAAGTAAATTTGCCCGGCACACCCCACAGGCAGACCATCATTCTGACAAGTTACATGAAAAAAAAAAAGTACTAAAGATGTTGAAATTCTTTAAGCTCCTTTTTTGTCATGATGAATACAGTGGTGACCCACAATTACTGTTTAACATTGACATTTTTATTGAATAATAATCATTATCCATGGGCACATATTACAAATGGCTAATAACTAAACTATTCCCTACTTAAAACCCAAAAGCACTTTAATTTCAACAATGATGATTCATTTTTTAGTGTATTAACCAGATTCTCTCTCTTGCACATTTTCTTCCAATTCTCCTCTAGCTTTGAACTGGAAATTGTGGTTAAGTTCAGGGCTTTTTCCATCGTGTTGTGTCCTTGAGGTTTTTGTCCATTTGTCCTCCCTTACTGCTTTTTCCCCTCTTTCTCACCCACTCCCTCCTCCTCACAGTGGGAAGATTTTCTAATATCCATTACTTCCACCGGGGTCAGTGCAATCCCACTGGGTCCACCTAAGACTTGGCAGGTGCCGATAAGGGCCTTGCTCCAGACACTGTAATAACTTAACAAATCCCTCCATGACCCAGAATCCCCCTTACCAGCATTGCATCCTACTATTTTCCATAAAACCATTAAAATCTACCTGGTGTCATATTGGGAGAAGCGACTGTGGGTTTTTGGTACACTCCATGCCATGCACATCCCAATCCTTTTCCTTTAATACAAAAAAAGGCTCACAATGAACTATAAATTGAAGAAGGTAGCATTACAATTCAACACCTTCAGTCAGCATGTTGTTTGGATAGAGCTGGTTCATGGACTTTGGATCAGGTGTCAGTGTATCTCTGATTTAACCAGGCATAGTGGGCATGCAGTTTAAACTGTGCTGTCATGCTTTAATTTTTTCTCTGTTCTATTCCTTTACCATGATTTTCTTTCCACTCAAACACAGAGGGTCATTCTGACTCGGCCTCCTGGAGCTCTTATCTGATAATGATACCCGCTTCAGTGGGTATCAAGCTCCTCCCATTTCCTTTCCCCCTCCTAACACCCAGCTTTCAACCTGCCAATCATGCTTTAGCCGCATTCAAGTGGCAATAGTGTTAATGATTCATTTCCCTTGTAATCCCCGCTCAGGCTGATAAGCTTGTGATGGCTGCCGTTATTTGCGGCTGTTTTCCATTGTTTGCAGTGTTAAATTAAGCCTCAGCGATCCATCCGTTGAGCCCTTGTGAGCATAGAAATACTCATAGGCACGAGCCACTCTAATAGATTAACTAACCATACAAAGAAAGTGAAAACATCTGTATCTGATATCAGCACTGCCTTCAGATGAATCTTTCACTGAAATAAAGGTAGAAGAGTTTAGATTTTTATCAAAAGAAAAGTCACCTTAAAAAGACATATGCATGAAATAGTGCGCTAGGAGTCATTTTACAATTATTCAGCAAACTAATTTTAGGCATTCTGTTTGTCTTGAATTTTTTTCTGTTGTCTTTATTTATTTATTTTATTCTTTTGACGCTGCATTACTAAAAGAGTTGTTCCTTTAAAAAAATTGGATTGAGTTTTTAAGTATTATCTTACTACTAGCAAATGTATTTGAATTACCAAGACAGACATTTTATTTTCTGACCCAAGAAATGAACTAAATGAAGTCTCTTATTTTCTAATCATCCCCCTGAGTCTGTCAGGGCAAGGTGAACAATGGCCCGCTCATAAAGACATCAGGCTAAACATCAGTGGAGCGCGCCATGGGTAATAACAAGTTTCATGAAGCCATAAATCTGCCTAATCTAATGATTTGGCTCACCTACTGCACCACTTTGATGCGTCATGGTGCCCACTTGTCATTTCAAGGGGATATGTCGGTGAGATGTCAATGGTTTCCCCCAACTGGACAGATTTATTTTGTGTCTGACTGTGTGTCTGGCTTATTTTAATGTACCGTGCAGGAAAATAGAGTAGAACTCTCACAGTTAGATTTAACCGTCTCTAAGTTAACTAGTAGTGAATCACATGCATGTTAGTTTAAAAATGATTAATCTGTAAAACAGTAAAATGTAAATTGACATTTTATATTTATTTATTTATTTAATTGATTAAACAATATTTATGAACAGCACCACTCAAGGTGCACATCAACCTTTGTATAGCTCATTAATCAATGGTGAGATTACCTGTTAGCTTAAATTTGCACATTTAATAGAAACTAGAGTATAATGAATTTGAATGGTGAAACAAACATATAAAAAAATGGATCAGGAAACATACAGAAAAGATCAAGCATCAACAAGGCATGCCATATTAAAACTGCAAGGAATTAAGTACACATATTTGTATAGCTTTGTTGCTCCTTTCAACTATGCAGTTTCCTGCAGGCAGGTGTGTAGTACTTGAGCATAGTATCTTACCTCCAGTGCTCACAGACATAATATAATCATTTTGGAGAAATGTAAAGGAATCCTGATGGAGGCCACAGAACAGCATTTTTTTACTAAATAAAACTACTAAAACCTGAAAGGTTTCAGAGCTGTTGAGCACTGGCTACACCAGTGGTGGGGAACCCTGGTCCTCGGGGGCCGCATTCCTGCAGGTTTTCCATGCATCCTTGCTCCAACACACCTGATTCAATCAAATTGATCCAACAACCATCAAGTTCTGCACAGTGGCTCATTAATTTGAATCAGGTGTGTTGGAGCAGGGATGCATGGAAAATTTGCAGGATGAGGGCCAAGGATCCCCACCACTGGGCTATACTGAAATCTACACTGCATGAATAGACTAGTAAAGCACAAAGATGTGCAATTTTTTGGATATTTATAGTTATTTGTAAGTGAGAAATAAGGGCTCAGCTGATCATCAGCAGAAACTCTGCAGATGTCACTATTCTGTATTGACATTTCATTTTGTTAATACTTTGTCACTATTTTGTATTTATGAATTGAAATAGAAAATCTCTTCCCTTTTATACATTTCTGTTTCTATGAGCAAAATGGTAAAGAAAAAAATGTCACTACAAAATAACAAAGTAAACAATGGTGTAAACCAAAGATGATGCAGTATTTTCTTTAAAAATGTATTTAGTATTCTGTCGGATAGTCGAGTCTCGGATTGAGGAGGAGCAGTGTGGTTTTTGTCCTGGTCGTGGAACAGTGGACCAGCTCTATACCCTCTTCAGGGTCTTGGAGGGGGCCATGGGAGTTTACCCAACCAGTTTGCATGTGCTTTGTGGACTTGGAGAAGACATTCAACCGTGTCCCCCGGGGACTCCTGTAGGGGGTGCTCCGGGAGTATGGAGTGCCACACCCCCTAGTAAGGGCTGTCCGGTCCCTGTACGACCGGTGTCAGATTTTGGTCCGCATTTCCGGCGATAAGTCAGACTAGTTTCCGGTGAGGGCTGGACTCCGCCAAGGTTGCCCTTTGTCACCGATTCTGTTCATAATGTTTATGGACAGAATTTCTAGGTGCAGCCGAGGTGTTGAGGAGATCCGGTTTGGTGGCCTCAGGATTGGGTCTCTGCTTTTTGCAGATGATGTGGTCCTGTTGGCTTCATCGGGCCGCGATCTTCAACTCTCGCTGGAGCGATTCGCAGCCGAGTGTGAAGCGGTCGGGATGAGAATCAGCACCTCCAAATCCAAGACCTTGGTCCTCAGCCAGAAAAAGGTGGCGTGTTCTCTCCGGGTTGGGGATGGGGTTCTGCCCGAAGTGGAGGAGTTCAAGTGTCTTGGGGTCTTGTTCACAAGTGAGGGAAGGATGGAGCGGGAGATCGATTGGCGGATCGGTGCGGCGTCTGCAGTGATGCCAGCTCTGCATCGGTCCGTCGTGGTGATGAAGGAGCTGAGCCAAAAGGCAAGGCTCTCGATTTACTGGTCAATCTAGTCCCGAGCTCTGGGTAGTGACCGAAAGAACGAGATCGTGAATACAAGCGGCTGAAATGAATTCCCTCCGCAGGGTCGCCGGGCTTTCCCTTAGAGATAGGGTGAGAAGCTTGGTCATCCGGGAGGGGCACGGAGTAGAGCCGCTGCTCCTCCACATCGAGAATGGCCAGAGGAGGTGGGTCGGGCATCTGGTCAGGATAACTCCTGGACGCCTCCCTGGGGGGGTATTCCGGGCATGTCCCACCGGGAGAAGACCTCGGGGTAGGCCCAGGACATGCTGGAGGGATTACATCTCTCGGCTGGCCTGGGAGCACCTCAGGATCCCCCCGGATGAGCTGGCTGATGTGGCCGGGGAGAGGGAAGTCGGGGCTTCCCTGCTCAGGCTGCTGCCCCCGCGACCCAACCCAGGATAAGCAGAAGAGGACCGTACGGTATGGCATTTATTATTCTCTCAAATCACTATGAATTTTTGAGGTTTACGTTGTTTTGAGATGGCATGTTTGGTTTGCAGGAGAGCTGAACGCAAGTGGAAGAAGGACAAACTGCAAGTCTCATTTCAAAGCTTAAAGAACTGTTGGGAACT
>JBBBVU010000006.1:9079294-9090457 GCA_037177055.1 Atherinosoma microstoma
GCGTCCTGGATGAAAAAGTTATTTAGTGCAGTTTCTCAGCCGCAGGACGCTGCTGGGCAGCTACGGCTTCAGAAATGTATGCAATAGATACCACTTTGCCATCAAACGAATCCAGAATGAGTTTTAAGGTTGGAAAGTTACAGACTGTTTCTTTAATGAATGGTGGGTTTTGTATTAACATATATTCGGTAAAGAAATACATAATTTTTTTTGTTTTTTTATGGAACAGATTAATCCCTTAAAAAATGTACCAGGCAGTTCACCTGTCAGATTAGATTAAGCTTTCTGTTATACAATAGAAATATATGTCAACAAGATTGGTATGGTTGAATTTGTAGAGCCCTAATGTAAAATCAAGCCCAATGATGAATTCAGTGATGAGATTGACTCTTATCATTTGTAATAATCCATGAAAATGTTATTCTCTGAAAAGCAACACATGTTCTTTCACAAAACAGAAGACATTCACATCAATGTTATCATGAAAACAGACTTTTTCTAAGACTGCTGGCCAATGTGACTACTGTTAAATCTGCTGGGTCTATTTCATAACCACCTACCTTTCATTTAAGCCTTGAAAACACTCAAGTGCCACTTCAAGGTCTCTGCTAAACCTGAGGGTAAACAGCCACACAGTCTCCCAGTTGAACTTTTGTATTTGTAGCATACCACAGCAAGCTGTTTCACTATAGCCTAATGCAACATTTGAATCCAGAAAAGTTAGTTTGTTGGCTTTTGATCTGATCTTTTCCTTCTATTTACTCTTCTGTCAGTAAACCCATTTTCCCTACAAATTTCCACTGATTAACTGTCAGTAGAGTAAGTTGAAGTGGCATGTAGAGAAATTATAATACCCTTTTGACATCTGCTAATAAATTGTTCTCACACATATTTCTAGTCAAGGCTTTGATAAAGTGATATTTCCTTTTAGTGGATTTATTTTTTATTATTGTTATTATTTCTGGTCCTCCCCATTCTCAAAACCCCTCAGAAAATGATAGGCATTATTTTTCTTGTCTGCCCAGGCTATGTTAGGTAGAAAAAAATGACCGGTTCTGTTAAGGAGTTTTTGTTTCAGGTATAATTTTTTACCATGATGCAAAATATTGTTACAAAGAAGGGGATTGCTCGTTGAATCCAAACACTGAAAAAAAGGCTTATTGTTGATATTTTAAGTTGGAAAAAATATCTTTCTTTGTTCAGTACCCATTGAAAATGTCTCAGTTTAAAATCACACTATCTTTGTTTAGTTAGTTGCGAAAACAAATAACACTGAACAATGAAAAGGGCAAGTGAAGGCAAGTTAGATTACCACTGACATTTATCTATGTGTATTTTTTCCACAAGTTTCCTAAGATTGTAATAATGATGCACAATAAATTCTGATGATAAGATTATACCATCTTTATTTATACAATGCAAACATGTACATCTGTAAGTACCTTACAAGTACAGCCACTTTTCTGCCATGCCTAAAAAATCCAACCTGCTCAAGAGTTAGAGGACCTGCACAGATGGTGGTATACTACACAAGCCACACAGGACAATTAGTATGTGAATTGATGATGATGCGGGCTCAGCACTAATTGGAGGCCGGGAAATGAATGTGGTTTCTCCCTCTGTCTCAGTGGGCAGCAACATCAGGTAGCACTGTTATAAGTCTATTTCCATAACCAGCCCTGGCAGCATGTAATGGGCTGATCATATGCAATGTGCAGCGATTCTGCACCTCGGCCACCAGCACTAATCACACAACCTGATTGCATTAACGTTGCCTTATGATCTCGTTTTGAAATAATTGAAGTGCATCAGTATCTCAATTTGCCATCTGCGAAGCAAATGATTCACAGGTAGATTTGAAACAAGCAGGGTTTTTTATATATATATATATATATATTATTTTAAGAGAGCCACATGTTTGAAACAAATCTACATTTGGTTTGTAGTCTAAACCCAATCTTCCACACTTCATTTAAACTTCCAACTTAAGTTTGTTTAACTAGAGTCAAAAAAAAGAAACCGAAGTGGAGTCAAGTTAAATTGAGCATCAATAGGAGTGAATATTTGACATATTGTCTGACTTTGTGTGGTTCTCTCCGGGTACTCGGGGTTCCTCCCTCAGTCCAAAGGCATGCATGTTTGGTTATTGGGTCACTCTAAATTCTCTCTAGGAGTGAGTGTGAGCATGTTGTTTGTCTCTCTGTGTTGGCCCTGTGATGGACTGGTGACCTATCCAGGGTGTACCCCGACTCTTACCGAGTAGCTGCTGGGATAGGCTCTAGTCCCTCCTTGCATTAGAATAAGTGGGTATAGAAAGTCAACAGATAAATGTATGATTATCCCAATTTGTGAAAAATGTGTTAAAGGTGCCCTTGTAGAAAGAAAATAATCTACAACTATAACAACCTGATCTCACAGAAATACGTGAAATAAGTACAAAGTTATTTCGACACCCTCCAGTTATTTACATGTTGGTGGCACGTAATTGATCAAAATTACGTGCTGGGCACACGAAAATGAGGGCAATGTAAAGTCAGTAGGGAACTTCTTCTTGACATGACTTTCCTTGTTCCACAAAAGGCTTCAGTTTATGTTTTCGAATGCAGGAAAGAAATCGTTTTCATATGTTTATCTAATTTCACTAACTAAGCTGAGGTCAGGCCATTCTCACAAATGGTTCATGTGACTTCTTGCGCAAAATAATGCACAGATATTTGCTTATATCCTGTAAAATCCTAAGCACATCAGTCCTGAAATATCAATTGTGGGGCTCTTTCGTCGTCTGCGGAACCAGAAATGTCCCGCAGATGGAAACTTTTGATCACACTTACTTACATGGATTTAAAAAAGCTTGTTACACAAAAATGTTCAAATTGGATCCTATATTAAACTCACTTTACTTATTTATAATTTATTAAATTATTCAATCAAAATGGACTTGATGCAATAAAACCCCAGCAGTGCATTTATCAACTACTTATGCACAAGCAAATAATGAAAATGTTTTACATCCTATTTAAAAATGATATGTTATATTGCCTTCCGTAAATAGTTTTACAATCCAATTTTACTTCAATGAAAGTTTGTAATATTTTCTTATTGAGTTATTTCTCAGTATTGAAATGGTAGCTTATGACCCTGACCCCATAGAGTGTGTGCTGACCTTACATCCAGCATTTCAGGTCTCTAAAGGTTATATAAATTACCTAGATTGTGAATAATATCATAACTCTAAAGGTGACTTAATTTGGGGAAATACTTTCCATAAAACTGAAGGGGGACAAAACCAAAAAGCTTAATTTTTTTTATACTCGGTCTGATATGTTGTCTCTGAAGGGATCTCAATGAAATGCGGAAAAAAAACACTTTGGCTTTCACTAAACCAGATAAATCATCTTCATCTCAAGATCTTTGATAATTTGATGAATAACATCAAATTATGACTCTCACTGGATGTACTCCAGATGGACAGGAGAAGGAGTACAGGGGCCTGCTGGAGAACTTTGTGGGATGGTGCAGGGCTGCAGCTGAACAACTCCAAGAATAAGACGATGGACTTCAGGAGGAAGAGGGCCCATCTCTAGCCAAATTCCATTGAAGTTTCAAACATGGAGGTGATGAGGACCAATAAATACCAGGAACTGCAGCTGGACTGGTCTGACAACACAGACAGCATCCACTGAAAAGGACAGAGTCGTCTGTAATTCCTGAGGAAACTAGGGTCCAGTGTTGTTTTCGTCAATGATAACGAAGACAAAATTATTTCATTGACAACCCTTTTTTTCATGACGATAACCAGACTGTGATGAGTTAAACGTTCCTCTTTGATGACGAAAACATGATGAGACGTGCAAGAGTTTTCGTTGAAGTGACGAGACTAGACAAAAATGTTAGTGGGTGGTTTGTTAGACATTCAGAATCTGAGATGCCTGTTGTGCTGTGATCTGTCTGTCAAAAGCTGCACCCGCTCCTTGTTTGGCCTCGGCCACCACCTGCATGTAACACACTGCACAACACACCTGCAGTCAGTCACACAAACACAGACACACACAGTTGAGTTTATTAATTCATTGATGGAGCACGGCAGCAGCATCAACAAAAGGGCTTGTTTGTTGGTGGGAAACGGCAAGACAATCTATGGACATACTTTCAGTAAAATCCATCAGAAAGAAAAACAGAATATGTTGTAGAGACAGCGGTGAATGTGCCGCATTTACCAGCAGCAATGAAGTCCAGCACGGCCCATTTACAGCTATAATATTAATTATAATCAAATACTGCTTTACAAAAGGAAGAAGGCTAAAATAGCAACTGTAGCCTTGATCAGAACTTTGCGCAGCTTGAATATATATATATTTTTTTTAAAGGGACCAAGTTGATAAGTCTGAAGGAGAGAACACCCAGACAACATGGCATAAGTTACCTTATATGAAGGCCAGAATATTTTTACTGTCATGATGACCAGCTGCACTTTTTACTATGTAGTTTAAAACTATTTAGAAGTGGCAGTGCATAAAATGTTTTCTCTGTTATTTACATGAGCTACTAAGTGTGAGGATTATTGTTTTAAATAAAAATTCACATAGTTATTGCAAAAGTCAGGGACCAGCTATTCAACAGAAGACGAAAGCCAATTATGAATTCATGAAAGAATTAACTCAAACCATAGTAATCAGCAGTAACCATTGATGAAAACTGTTCATCACTTTTTCTACTGGCTTCTTCATATGAGGGCTCATGTTCAATTAATGTCATCACTTGTGTATTGGTTGATAATTTATTCAGTCTCTGATGATGCATTCTGGTAGCAGTTGAGCCTCATGGGAGGTCTGGCCTGGGGAACCTTTCCTTTGATGGAGCATAGAGGCATTTCTTTAGAGCTCGCAGTCCCCTCCAGGAAACCAGCAGCAAGGAGCAGTAAATCAATAGCTACGCAGTGTGGGCAAATGACAACCCGTTTAGTTTGGCGGCCTACTTCGTTTCACAACATGTGGCCTGGCCTTCTAAACCGAAGGCAGGGTCTTAGGGAGAAAATATTTCCCTGCACTAAATCAGATTTGACAGCAGGTGGTCCGTGGAGTTGTGAGTGAGCTGCCTCAACACCTGCCAAGGACTGTGGAGCCAGAAGAAAACACTCTATTTTCTCCACCCAGGTGACTCTCCTGTACCTCCCACTGGTTCAATATATCAATGGTATCTGGCTGGTGCTGAGGTATCATCCTTGAGCAGTGCAACATCTTCAAAACAATAATTTGTCGACAGGAGTATAAAGAATGAAAAGGGTGAAATTGAGTACTGTTGTGTTGAAATAACAAACAGGACTGAATGATTGAATTAGTTTAGTATTACTCCCAGTGGTCTTTGGAATTTAAAAAAAAAAGAAAAAAGGTTTAACTCTCTTATTTCTATTGATGGGAGGAAAATTTACCTACATAATATTCTTAAATCCACAATAAATTGTCCAAGCAAAACGTCCATGATAGGAAGGTTGAGGGAGGGGTAAATAAAACCAAATGTAAAATGAATTATTCATGTGGGGGGCAAAACTCGATTATATACTATTATTTATCTGATTGACTGGTGCTATGGCAGTGAGGTTCAATTTCCGTTCCTTTGCTCACACTTCACAGCCTCTTCCTCTCGATCTCTAATCTTTACATTTAAAAAAAAATTGCACTGTATCGTTTCTACTCTCACCCTTTCCTGCTCTTGGCAGTCAGGTTGTATACTTCAGTGAATCTAAAAACATTAGAGTTGATCCTATAAAGATTTTTCTTTGCAATATTTTGTATTCAGTCTTTTCCATACTTTCAGAAGTCCCTTATACTTATTTATGCAGTTATTTACCTACAGTAGGTCATAATGTGGACTATATTAGACTAATTATCCACCTTATTCTACACTGTGAAATGTATTAGTTTGAGAATAAAAGTTCTGAAATCCAGTGACAGTACCTCAGAAGAAGCACATAATGCAATGCCTTTGGAGGAAAAAAGAAAAAAGAGTTTTATATGATGAAAAAAAGAGTACTTTAGTTTGATTCTGTGACTGTTAAATGAAAATACTGCCATTCTGTTTATGTTATCAGTTACTTGTGAGAATTAATGAGCTGCCAAGGGAAGCCTTAATTGCCCAAAACTGCTTGCCCAGTCAGAAGTTAGTTCATTGTTTGTTGCCAGGGGAAATTGAGCAACTCTGACATTGTGCAAAAAAACTCAAGTGAGGTTAGTCTTTTGTTTCTTTCCCATAAATCTGAATGCAACTTCAAGTGATTAAAGTCTAATTAAACTGCGTGACTTTCATATTAGGCTAATGTTCCATGTGGTAATAATTGTTTTCTTTATTTATTTATCCATTTATTTTTAAAATGTTATCAGGTGCCATAACATCATTATGGCACCTGATTATGACAATAATTATTAGTTTCTGCTCTATCAGTACAGTTGGATTATGTTACATTGTTTTGATCCAATCACTAACCATCTCTATCAGGAATGAAAACCTGTTTTGAAGTGGTTAAAATAAAAATGAATGAAACCTACAGGCAATGATAAGCCTGTATTTGGTACCAGCATGCAAGTTAAATGGGCCATACTTCACATGACTTTGACTGTGACATTGCACAAAAGTGACTGCACAGTTATTGCTTGTTTCATACCCTTGTAAGTGAGGATGTCAAGTAGGAGCCTCTTATTTTGGCTCCCTTCTTTGACAGAGGACGTGCCACACTTATTAGAGTGTGGAACCATTGTCAAATTGCTTTTAAGAGGCGATGGATGCCTGAACTATTGCTCCCAAACTTTCCCCAGATTATTCAATCTCACAGTTCCATTGCTGGCTCAAGATAAGATGGAGAATCCATGCAGTGCAGGCTTATCTGAACTTAGCACACATTCTCAGGAGTATGAGATTTCACTACAAATTCCTTCCCTGCACCACAGGTATGACCCAATTAATGTAAGAATTTTCTGCCTTTCCCTTTTACTCCCTGCCATGTCAATAACTGATAAGGATTTTAAAGAAAGGCAGCGATGAAGCCTTTAACACAAATATCCGTAAGAAGAGTTTAAAGTTAGAAAAGAAAAATTACATGTCTACTTAGAACATATTCACTACATAGAAAGTATTATTTTTAAGGAATTTTAAAATCTATTCACCTCTGGCATTGATGACTAAATAAGGTTCAAAGAATGTGCAATTGACCAAAAACATAATAAATGAAAAAAAATGTCTCATTACTTATTTAGAAATGTAGGCTACACTATACTAAATATTGTCATGAAATATAGCAGGAAACACTTGTCACTTCTGTTGTTGACTATCATCAACTAGTGTTGGAAAATTACTACTTTTCTATCTGTTTCTATCAGGTTTTTTTTTGTTTTGTTTAGTTTTTTGCTCTTTTTCTTCTCCGAGTGGGCTTCAGTTAACTCTGAAAATTAAGTTTGAAATCTCTTCAGCCTGGTATTCACTGTTTGCCTTTGCACACACGCCAGACAGTGATGTCATTGAGAATGCTGTATTACTTATGTTTTTAATGAAGTTTAAAACAAACCAAAAACGCCAACCAAATGGGCTTCTGAAAGTGGAAAAGAATACTACAACAATAAAATAGACTTGGGAAAAAGTGGATCTGGATATTACATGACTATCTTTCCAGCTGCAGGACAGCCACCGCAGCAGCAGCCAAAGTCAAAGAAGAAGCCCACTGAGTACCGCCTCTTTTAGCTGAGTCATCCACGGATGAATAGTATAGGTGGACTGCAGAACACCTGTCTTAAATAAAGTTCAGAAAGACTAACTCAAGAGTATTAAACACTGGAGTCATTCATTTTGCATAAAATCTTAATGCAGCTGCACTGTTATGTTGCCTGGCAACAGATTTAAATTTCAGTTTCTCGTTTTGACGTACTAACATCTAATGGAATCTCCTGAGTCATCTGAATATGTTTCTATATTATATTTCATGTTCTTTTGCTCTTTTTATTTTGTTTTAATTGTCCTTTTAATGTTTCTTTTGCACCTTGCTGTAATGTTTTTAATGTTTTATGTAAAACACTTTGATTGGTCTTGTACATGAAATGAGCTACACAAATGTCTTGCCTATTGGGAGGCTGTAGGTTATAATTGCGCTGACGATTTACGCATTAACTTTTAAGACCGAATCTCCAAGCTGTTTACGTTTACTTTTGCACAGTAAAGTCTGCCTTTTTTCCCTGGTCAAACTGGTGTGAACGTGGGCTGGTCGCCATTAAGCACCAAAGTTCTGAGACTCCAGAATGGACATGATAACGGAACCAGAACAGTGTCTGTCCAAAAGCACTGTGAGGGATTTGGGACTGTTTAAGATGAAAATTATCGGATGTATTCAGGGTCTATATGCTGAGCAATGTACAATTCACCTGGTTATTTCATATTCAAAGACAATCTTTGTCTGTGGCATTGCAGGATTATGCACATGGCGTGTCTGTGTCTTTATCTGCCACGTGTGTTACATACATTTTCATAATTTCTCACTGCTTCGATCAGCTGTTCATTGAAACCATCTGTTCAACCTTCTTGAACTTTACACATCAATGGAATTGCGGAAGTGACAACTTTCTACTTCACGCTTTTCTGTGTTAACTATGCCCACCTAAAATTTCTGTCTAATCCCACAAAACTTCTCAGAGCCCCACAAGAACAAAGTTCTGCTCAGCTGATGTGTTGAAAGAACTCTCAAACCAGGGCCATGAGAACAAAATGGCACAATTTTGTTCTTGTGGAACAAGAGAACCTTGAGAAAAAGAACAAAGTTCTCCTGAAGTTTGTAACAAGCTTTATTGTGAAACTCCTTTTTTTATATCCATTGTCAAAAGGTATCAGTCTATACTAGTTCATCAAAGATAGCCAGTGACTGAGCCTCAAATATTGAGTAGTTATAAATGAAAATTATATTCAAAAGTAAATGAAAATAAAAAGGCTATCTCATGCATGGGGGGCTGTAGTGTGGAAGGATGTGTTGATTGTTGCAAAACTGTCTCCATTGTCTCAAGAGCAAAATAAACAAGGGTTGATGGAAGATAAATCAGCTAAACATAAATTCAAACAAAAAAGGAAATCTGATTTGCCAGCAGGATGGGTATAATGTGCGCTTCAGCTAATACAATGACTGTACCAAGAAAGATGAAGCATGGGGAGTAAAACAGAGTATTTGTAATATTGATTGAGTGGCAAACAAGCAAACATATTACACACCATAGCATCCAAGGTAGCCATTCTTCTGTCTGTCAGCTCATAAAACACTATGTTAATCTTGACAGTTGCAGCCTAATCATTCAGCAGGTGTCATGACTGTATAGTCTGCATTGGATCAAACATGATGCTGTATGCAAGTTCATTAATGCCTGTTTCACAATATGGCTTGCAGAGAATCTATAAGTTTGCTAAAATTACAGTGTGTTGTGTTGCTGCCTTTAGTCCCAAAGGTCCACTATTTGTTGAAGTAATGGAAAACACATCTACTTACGGCATATATCCACACATGATCAAACTAATTATCCTGCTTTCTCCTGGTTATGCTATCGCTGAGTCTGTAGTTGCAAGTTTTCATGTATAAATGAGCACTTATCGTCGCCACAATTATATGATGTATTATAAACCATCTAAGGATCAACATGAGTCTATAATGCCTTGCAAATAGAATGAGAAATTGTCTACATCACCAATGGCTAACAATCATCCAACATAACCCCCACACAATTTATGCATATTACATATACCCATTTAAAAAGTAAGGACAACGTAAATGTGGTCACTTTCATCACATTATTTTATATCCTATATAAGTATGAAGGTTTGATGAATGTGTATTGTCACTAAAATGATAGTTATCAAATCAAATCATTATCCTCTGACTTGACACATTAAAATGCTGATTAATAAACAACATTTGTATTTTGAAATATTGAAAAAAAAAGTGTAGTGAATGCTCAGTTCACCAAAGGCACGATGGGAAATGAGGGCCATCACTTCTACCTATATTGATCCAATCACTAAAACCCACTCACTCAATGCATTTATTGAATACAGTCATTGATGTGACTGAACATACTGTATTCCAGCTTAAAATAAACCAAAAATCTAATTAAACAAATTAAAACACACTTTCAGTAGTTGGGGAGTGAGGTGTTAATTGTTTATTGTCCAGACTCCACGGTTCATTTTGATATGTCCAACATTCCAGTGGATTCCCCACAAATGGATGCTATGAATCAATTTAAATATTTAAACTTTAAATATTAACAATTACAGTGATTTTCTTCCCTGGGTTAAACAAATATAAAAAGAAAAAAATTGACATTCTGGTACATTCTAGCAGCCCTACATGGTGGGAAATCCTTTCATCAGAAACTAAAAGGTGAAAAAAGTAGCTTTTTATGCGCTGTGAGGGACAAATGAAACTACCCAATGTCTATTTTCATGTTCAATGTTTTCATGGAGGAATTCTGCAAGGATTTCTGATGCAGTTCCTTTATGTGGTGTGGGATTTTTTTGAATAGCTACATCTGCAAATGTGAATGGGCAGGTGTATTTTAGTGATTTTTCTCACGATGTTTGTATCCGTAATCCAACTGACATAAATGTAAATAGCTGTTTCTGCAGACAATGCTGCTATAAAACTTATCTGCTTACAAAAATCCAAGTCAATTGTTCTTTCCAGTTATGGATTTACCACATCCATAGAGACATGTTAAACAAAGTGATACAAAAGACTTGGCTAGACCATCACGATGATTTTCTGCACAGTGTGATCATTATTGACTTTAGTGCTAATCTGGGGGCAAATGCCAAAGCAGCTGTCTGTAAAAAACTAAACTGGATTACTGGCACTATAAAGAGGCTCAGAGGTTGGAAAAATGCTATAGCTGATGGCTGGAGCCTAAAATAGGCCCAAAAATGTTTGATTATCTTAAAAAAAAGATGAGGAAAAAAATGCTCTTTGGGTCCACATTTTGAGGGTTGAAAAATAAGGTGTCCTAGTAATGTCATGTGTTTGATAGTATAGACAACCTGTCCGTTTTTCACCTTAGTCAATCCATCCATCCATTTATCCATCCATCCATCCATCCATCCATCCATCCATCCATCCATCCATCCATCCATCCATCCATCCATCCATCC
>JBBBVU010000006.1:9108404-9125571 GCA_037177055.1 Atherinosoma microstoma
ATATATATAAAACACATTGTCTGTTGACTTATAAAGTTATGGGTTAATAGTTGATATTAGATTAGACAAGTAAGTTTCTTTTAATTTTATTCTACCTCATTTATCTCTGTGGTGGCAACACACTGGGAAGCTGTATGTTTGGTTATGTCTAAATACTATTCAGTTACATGAATAATGTTTATAATCTTGCAGGGATCTTTTCCATTTTTGAGATTTTGTTTGCAATAAAGTCAATTTTCTTTTTTTTCTTTTTTTTTTGGGGGGGGGGTGGCTGTTCTTTACTAAACCTTTTTTTCTGCTGGCATTTCAGCAGGGTTAATTAAAAGGTAAGTGACATCAATTTAAACTTATTTGATATTTATAGATCAAAGCTGTGCTAATTAAAAATGGTATTCTTAGAACAAGCACAATATTTTTATTCTATTTTTATGCTCAGTATCGGTTATGAATTGAATATAATCATACTGTCAAGAGGGATATTAAGACTAAGTTTAAGCGAAAAAGCCCCAGGCTATTGAAGCAGTGCTGCAAAGTTCGAAAGGGCAAATTATGATAATGAAGTGAATGTTGGCTGTCTTCCATTTAGATGCTTTAGTTTCATGGAACTTTTACTGTCCATGCTGGTTCACTGTCAAACTGCAATGGTTTATTGGGACACAAGAAAGCAACAGAACAATGTTGTTCTTTTTCACGTTAAAAAATAAGACAGCACTACAATAGGAAAGAGTGAGTGAAACCAGTAATAGGATGAAGGAATATTTGTCCATGGAGTTAAACCACCATCGATCCGTCTTTAAATGCACCAAAATTGAATCAATGAATTGAATGAGGTGTTATTACATTCAGGCAGTTGCACATGCCATATGCTCGGGTTTACATGCTGGAAAGCTAATAATGCACAAAGCATTAGCATTAAAATGAAAGTTAAAGCCAAACTCCGCCCGAATATCTATTTAGATCAGGAATGTATCTGCTAATGGAATCCATCTTTTGTAATTAAGAAATAATGTGAGGGAAATATGTGAGGAAGATGGTAAGCTTGAAGGAAAAGACCTGCTCAGAAAGATGAATGCTATTATGGAGTGAGAGTGAGATGGCTGGTCTGGAATAATAACTTCCTCTGCCACATTATGTTAGTGCACTTCTGATAAGATCATTGGAAAATGGCAGCTGTTGGAAATAATGCAATTCATTCCATGTTGCTGCGGGACACTACAGGGCTCTAAATGAAGCATGTCTTCTATTAGACCCCTAAAGAAACAAACTAATAGCCCTGCAAAGACTTGCCATTTATAATATGACTATAATTCGTATGATTCATTAAGCAGGAACGGAAAACGATGGTATACTCTGATTAGAATAGACCTCAGGGGAAATTCCTATGTTAATTTATTCTGAAATCTCTCATTGACTAAGCAACTTGTCCTGCTATTGTGTAGATTAACTCCCCAGGTCACATTGTATTGTAGTTTCATATTGTCTCTGCATTTTTTATAACAGTTGAATGTTGTTTACATATGTTTAATAAGTCTGGCTTTTATTATTTTTTAATCACAAAATGAACCCCTCTTTGAACTAAAACATATACTAGACTCAGATAATTCTTCTAAGAGAGATGTTCTTAGATTTTTATCCACAATGACTCTTCAAGGATGAATGGGAAAGTCCTTTCTTGAAGTGGACATCATATTAGCCACTGAAATCAAGCTTCAGGCTGTTAAAATACTAAACAAATGGATCAATAAGAGAACAAATGACATGGCAACCACATAAATTTAAATAATCAATCAAAGAGGCTTATTATTCACATATACTGCTTAGCAAAACAAAAAACAACAACTTGCAATTGCAAACAGGTTTTGGTGAAAAATGTGAAGCAGCTTTGAGTTTAGAACAAGATTGAATTAGAGCTAAAATAGATTCTACTTTTACCAGACACGGGAGCTGTAAAGGTATCCATGCTCACACCATATGACAAGTCTTTCTCAGCTTGAAATAATTGTGCATGCATCCCTTTGCTTCATAACCCTTTTTGTGTTATCTTTTGACACCACAATTTGGCACACGTACAAACTTAATCATTGTTTTCAATTTGCAAGGTTGAAGTTGTAAAAGAGTGTATAGGCTACACAAGGCCAAGCTATGACCTTTTCCTAAACCAAGCCAAGCCAATTGAGGTGGTTAACCATCAAGTTTTTTTGCATGATGTTAGAAAATGGTCGGTTAATTGAGTTAGTCTGAATAAACTGCAAAAAATTACAGAAATGCACAAATATTAAAATTCTACACACAAATTTCTTACCTTCAATCTCACAAATTTCATATTTTCATGTTCAAAAGGGCTCTTACACACCCAAATTGTTAAATATGTGTGCACAAAATGCCTGGTACGCATGGGCAAAACTCCATTTACGCAAGGATCAGTTTACAAGTGCTCATATTGTTATTTTCTCATACTCCAAAAGTCTAGAAATAAACAAACAATACATTTTTAAAAAGAAAAAAAAAAACATGGACAATGTTTTTTCCTTGCTGCCACAAAATTTAAAAAAGCCAGTTTCACCTTAGAGATTTCCTGTTTTGTTTAATTTTAAAAATGTTTCACTTGTGATCAGGTCTTTTGAATAGTATCTTTACACAACGCAAGTGAACTGCATTAAGGCGGGGGCGGTCACATGTATCTTCTGTGTCTCCATATGACTGATCTTTAGTAGTTCCAGTCATATAGACAAGTGTTTCTCTCATCAATAAAGTTACATCATACACGATTCAAGTACTTCCTGCTAATTTAATCCGTTTTGCTCCTCTGGTTGTTGGAGATAAGAACAGTTTCTTTCCACGGCTTTTCACTGGTCGGTCACAATATTGTGCGATAGAAACATGAGAGATTGATGTGTTTTTCCAACTTTTAACTTTTATCATGTTTGCTATACCTGTTTGTAACTTTTTCTGGATTTCACCCTTCTGATTTAGAACCAATGTACTGTTATTGCATACTGCTTCTTGCTCTCCGCTCACTCAACCCTTACTCCACCTGACTCCTTGAAATTTTCATGACAGATATTCACTGGGTACTGTGATGTCTGCCTGAGTGTCTATCATTCACACATAGTAGTTGATAACTATAGATTGCAACCTCCAACATTTGCAACATGAAAACAAGGCTTAAAAGGCTTGTTTTCAATCTTACTTAGTTGATACACAATGGCAATAAAAGTTTCTTACATAGGGCACTGTTCAGTTTGCCATTTAAGGGGTTAAAATAATCTGATTTCTTCTGGTGCTTAATTTTTATTTTTTTTGTTGCACATTAGGTGTTTGGAACTGTAAACTATTTCCATTTGTTTCAGAAAACTGAGATAACCAGTATTTTATATCAGTTATCTCCTCCATAGCCATGAATCACATCCGTAATGTACTAATAATTGCATTTGGTGGGAGCGCTTCATCACTTTGATTTTGAAATCAAGTTTTAATGGTACTTCTTTTTATTCCCTCTGCACTTTACTGTTATATCAATGACCATCTTTGTTTTGTTCAATGTCTGAATAACCTCTTATGGGCAAATTTGTCTTGTTTCCTATGGCAAGGCTCCTCTGCTTTTAGACTTTTTCAGAAGTGGAAAGTGACTAACGTCTTGTGCTTTTAATGTTAACTGTACCATTGTATTGCATTTTTAAGTTGTTCTGTGGTATTCTGGTAAGTGCTTTGGGAGTGAAATAGGATATTAGTATTCAGGCAGTGAATGCCTAAATTCTTAACCTGTTTGGATTGTGTCCATAACAAGATTTTTCTGTCTGAAAAAGAGTCTATTTTTATCTGTTAGGAAAATGCAGTCGAACCGGAAAGAAGCCTACAAAAAAGCCAGATCTTCAAAAATGATATGTGACCATATAAGCTTGCATGATATCATCACATCAGTGACAAGCTAGTGATATACGCTACCTGCACACAGAAATGTATTTTTCACACATTTCTATCAGACATACAGTCAGATTCATGGTAAATTCATCAACCTTTGAAACAGTCTGTGTTACAAAGATCTGTTTGAAGTCAGTACACTACACACTGAGCAGCAAAAACACTAAGATCAACAAAAGATGTGCTCTTGTGCTGAAGAAGCTGGATTCTGGGATTCATGTGGAAGTTACTTTGACAAAATATTAATCTTAAAAATTAGCCAAAATGTGGCTTTGACATATAGAAAACTAACCAGAAAAAGAAAAGACAGACCAAACCAAACAGTGAATTAAAAAATTAAAAAATAAAAATAAAACTGGGTAAAGCATAATTGCCAAAGTGGACATGTTGAAGTAACTAACTTGCTTTGGCTACACTAAAACAACCTTATACTGACCTTTTGGACTGTGTAGAATGGTAAATTTAGTTCCCACCTGGCCCAGTTTGTCACAGTTATGAAGTTTCAATTGGAGATCAAGCTACCTCTAACTTTGAACTTTATTGTTTTTTGTAAAGATCCCTAATCCTTTTCCAAGCACCACCCAGCGCCCCCTGACAGCATTGGCCTCTGTCAGCAGTGCTCCACGCCTGCTTTATCTAGGGATAGCCAAAACTCATCATGAAAATGAGCCATCTTCCTCTCAAACATGGAGACATTAATATTAAACTGTATGAACATCCATATTCAAATTGAAAGTATTCACAACGGTCTAAATAGAACTCAAGTTGACATTAGCGTGCGTCAATACAAAATGATAAACAAAATTAAACTATTTGAACAAGACAGGGGGTAACATATAAGTAAAAGAAAATAAAAAAAACTCACATCCCTACTTTAACAAAAAAAGGAAAAAACTAATTAAACAAAAGCGTATATTACTCCTTTTTTTTAATTACTTTTGGATTTTTTCCCCTCTTTAAAACTGAGGGCATTGGACTCAATCAACTTGTTTTCTTTTGCTTCCAACATGCTGCTCTTGGTATTTGATCGTATTGTCAACTTGAACAACAATTCACTCTTAGCAGTTTTCCAATTTCAACAATGATGAGACTCCATAGACACTAAATCCTACAGAAAATGTAACTTTCTCACAAATGGAGAAAAAACAATCCCTGGAAGTAAGTCAAAATCAGTATAAAGAATATATTGCATTTATGACCTGTTTGAGGAAGGTTGATTTTATTGAAAACTTGCACTTGTCATAGAAAATATATACATTGGATGTTTTGACTTACATTCTCATGGTATGTACTGCAATAAGCAAAAAGGTACTGTTTCACTGTATGGCTTTATCATTCTAAGCTGAATTATCCACCACCATAGTTACACATAATCAACTGTTTATTCTTTAAGATATGTTGAACTTGGTTATTGCATTACTATTGTACGTCTGTCACACCAAAGCAATAATCCCACTTCCACATCAGCAGATGATGTACAGTGTGTTGATACGTGATAAGTGTTCCTTTAAAACGGACAGCACTGTAAACAAAGGGCTGTAGAGGAGACCAGTTGTCAGCAGCCGACAGCAGCATGGTTTCAAACCTCGGCAGGAAAAATGATCCGGCCCCCTACAGTCTGAGTCATTTTTTCTGGAGGATAATTGGCCTCTTCTTTGCCATGCTTCACCTTGCAGCTGTTCACACTCCTTTGAGTATGACGTGTGTGTGCAATGGTCTGTGTGCATGTCCAAATTTGTGAGCCTGTGTCGGTGTATGTGTGAGTTTGAGTCAGCAGAGGTGGGTTGGGTGGTGGGTCCACCTGCTCGGTCCAAGCTAAAGTCCATTCATCTAGCTCTATGAAGTAGCATCCTTGTGAGAGGCCTAGCTGTGGGCTCCATGAGAGTAATGCATCCCCATCAAGGCCATGCTTTGTTAGCCAAAACATCATTTGTTAATTACCTCATGCAGACTCATACATCATCTCCTCCCTGCTGTAAACACTATAAGGTATGCAATTGTGAAAGATCAAACCTTAGCTAATGTTATACAAGGGTAAAAACTTGTGCACATACAAATGAACATTAGAATTTGACGCAAAATTACCACAAAGAGATACCAAGAAAAAAAACCTAACAGAAAACATGAAAAATGAGGCTCCAAAAACTAAAACCACAGCAAAAGTTGGATAAATATACAACAGGAGGGGAATTAAAGAAAGAAATAATACTATCATAAACAGCAAGAATAATCTGAGAAAACTAGAAGATCTAAAAATAAAGTGTCAACTAGGGAAACCAAGAGACATCACACAAACCAAAACTCAAACACCTCATTGGAATAACATGACATGCAATTGCTCTCACAAACACTAAAAATATATTTTTTAATTATTTTTTTCTTTTAAGTAGCTAAAGGCCATTACTGCTTGCATGAGGTTGTTTGCATAGAGTCTATAGATGTCTTAGAATGGCTTGGTCCAAGCCCTGAGCAAAATCTCTTGAAGCTTTTCTTGAGGTAAGCAGTTTTATCTAGAGGAATGGGCAACAATCCCAGTGTTTATATGTGCCCCATGTGTCGAGGCACACCCAAAAAGATTTGTAGCTATAATTTCTGCAAAAGAAGGAAACAAAAAGTAGGTTATCTAGAGAAGATTTTCTGGGTGTTCTTTTTTCTTTGTATTGCCTGTTTGTTTGGTATTATCCCGCCATCTCCCATCCTTCTCTATATTAATCTTAATTCCAATTTCTAAAGCAACAAAATAGAGAAAATGTCAGAAAGCAGGTGACTACTTTTACCAGACAGTTTATGTCCATTACAATATTTAGCTATTTTGGGCATTATGGAGCATCCATGCTCAATCAAAGGGTAAAGAGTAGAATGGAAATAGAACAATGATGAGAGATTTGGATAGACTTTCTCTGAGAGAAACTGCAGTGATAGTAGGAGAGATGTTTTTATCCAGTGTGCAGAAGGTGATGACCTGGACTGTGAAGGTCATTCTGGAGGAGAGAAGAGAGCAGTCCAGGTGGAGTGATACCACAGCAGAGCAGAGGGGAAGGAGTGCTAAGTAGACGAAATAGTCACATGTGGAGCTGCGAAAAATCCTGAGGGGACTGTTTGGATGTGGATCTTGTGTACTGATGTGCTAACATGATGGATTGGATAAGAGCAGCTGCCACATGAATTCATGTTGCCATTGCTCTCAAAAGCAAGGTGACCTTGTAAATTTGCAAACCACTGAATAACACCCAGAGCTTTATCATCATTCAGTTCCACAGACATCCCTTTCTGCTGCCCCTCATTTTTATTTATTTCTATCAACACCCTTTTTTACATATGATGGCACTTTTTGGATCAATCATTGATGCACACTTCTGTTGGCGACTAAATACATGAGAAAGCAAGAAGCACTCATAGTCGATTCACTTTAAGTTTTCAGTGTAGGACTGACTGCAGCGACATGACAACGACCACACGTCTTGCATGGTGGCTGCCTCCCAATAAGACAAGTGCAGAAATGCAGACTGACAGGTATCATATTCATTCTTGCCTCAAGGAGAATTTTGAACTGCTTTAAATGTTTGTCATGCAATACTTTTCTTTAATGCAAAATGAACCTAAATGCATACTTTTTTGGATAAAACAGTATCTTAATTTCAGAAATGGGAGAAGTGAGGCCATGCATCTTTTCACCACTGCAATCTGATTGAATGTTTTCCCTTTTTACTCATTTATTTGGCCTTGTTTTAAAAGCTTTCTGTACATTACTCTTTCATCAGTGGCAGATGTAGTATAATCCATGAAGCATTTGTGAAATGCTTGTAAAATGACTGTAGAAGTAAACCACATTTACCCTCAGAGTTACTTCCTCTAACAGAGAATTAGATCGCTTTAGAAGCCTCCCTGTCCCATCTCTCCTTGCGGCAAGAGATGTGGTGTAACAATGACCGAGGCTTTCACAAACAATGGAGTCCTCTTTCTGGGGCCCAGATAACTTCACCTGACACCTGACAGTGAGCATGCGCTCCCATTGGGAGACTGAGAGCTCTGTGGTTGTGAAGTCTGACCAGGCAATAGAGTGGCCTTGGGCACCAACAGAAGCCATGGCAGGACTTGATTCAATCCCAGGTTGTTGTTACACTGGAATCATCGTTGACCAAGACAGTGAAGAACTTAGGTACATTGTTTACCACAGCCCTCTGTTTACCACAGCCCTCATAATGTCTACCCATCTATATTCCTTTAAGGTAAGTATGGCAGTGGCAGTGCTGACTGTGTATAATGTCAAAGTCATTTGCTGTCTCTCAGGTGTTGAAATATCTGGGTGTGAGGAATTACTGCTGAGGTCGCTTAGAGGATCACATACATATGTAGTTATCTGTGATTTCAAAGTAAATTTAACTTGATCTGCACAGTGAATATCCAAAAACTATACATTCTAGTGGGTTCCTTATTTTGCCACATCATATAGGGGAGAAACCATTTTTTCAAGGAAAAGTTTGATCATTATCTTGATTGTGTCTTACATGACCCAGTCAAGGAGAAGATAATCATCTTTAGTTGTATGGTGCATAAAAAAAATCACACCAAATAATAGTCAATTTTCTTCTATTTCAACACCATAGTTCTAAAATCTTACATTGAACACTGTACATGGTTGTCATTGTTAAATTTTGTGCAAAGGGAAAAATGTATTACTCAAACATAAAATATGTTAAATTGAACAATTTAAAAAAAATGTGGTGAAACAGCTTCTTCACCTTATTGCCCTTGAGATGTAAGGGAAATAAAAAAGTAAACTAAAGTTTACTTCTCTCTTGAAAAAAGTGACAGTGTCTGACCTCTGGTGATTTTTAGCTAATTTGCTAAACAAACAGAGCCCTTATGAAATGACAGCAATCAGACTGTGATTGCCCTTCAGTTGCACAGCTGCCTGTGGATCTGAAAAGCTCGACTACTTCCTCCTGCACAAGTACCTTGATACTAATCAGCCGTTTTGTAATTGAGACTGACAATTCTGCTCTGCCGCATGGGCTCTTTCGGTAACTATGGAAAAAAGAGAGCATTTGTTATGATGAGAGGTGCACATTTCCTGATAACATGTTTTTTTGACTAAAGCAATCATTTAAGACACTGACAAGATGTGGAAAAACTCCACAAAAGAAAAGGACCAAAAGATTGCAACCGGTGCTGTTGGATCGCTGTGGGGACAATGGCCATAAGACATATGAAATCATACATTTTAATGATACATTTTAAAATTGATAAATGGATTCTCCTCAAATTTATTCTCTAGCTACCTTTCTGCATTTTATTAAGACAAACAACTGCAAAAAGATATATCTAAATTGTAAAAGATCATTGATGTAATTAGATTTTTGCTTATTCCAATCTATGTTTCTGTATTCTCATATTTTATCTAACTCATGAAATTCCGCCTTTAGATTAAGTACCATTCACTGCAGCACTAAATTATGAGGAAGTCCACTTTTTTCAATTACTGTGTGTTTAAAGAAGGCTTTTACACACTTTGGAGTCTGCACCTTCACTTGAATGTTCAGCGTGTGGGATGTAGTGACACAAATTGTAGATTTCAGCCTGCTTGATACACTTGACTTCCCCTTCTTTCTCCAAGCATGTAGGAAAATTACAGTGGCCACAAAAAATTTCAAAACCCACTATTTGGTTTGTCTTCTTAGCTACTTTAGAGATGTGGTGGTATAACCTGAATTAGTAGTTTCATTTATATGTGATTCTACTTTTTAAAAGATATTGTAAATGAATATCCCCATCTCACCAGAAAATGTGTTATTATTATCATTTTTTATATAATATTCATGAAAGGGCCCCATTTTTCTTCAAAAATATTTCATGTATTTTGAAAATGAACTTTTCATTATTATATTTGTTGACTGTGTTAATCATCTCCTCTCACCATTTCGATTATAAAAGATTTTCAATGGCTAAGTACACTCCTTCTGCCTATAAACAGAGCTAGAATAGACCATGGAGTCTTTTGAACTGACAGCTTCATCTTTTCTTGACCTTGGGAAATTGTAATCCATCAATAGTTCATATGTAAGCTTGGAGTCTGTATTTTTTATTTGAATAAAAGATTAAACATTGAAACAGATTTTTTCCTGTCACAAAATGGGAAATAATCACAAAACAAAAAACAAAACAAAGTCTGCACTGAATCAAGTAAACAATTCTTTTTCATAACATTACATTTCAGTAAGACATGCTTTTGTTTCACACATTTTAATGCAGATGCAATGTAGACACTTAATAATAGTGTTTGTTTTAAAGCAATGTTTTCCAAACCATAATTATCTTGTTTTTAAAATCCATCAATTTTCTGTACCCCTTAATCCATGCAGGGTCGTGGGTGGGCTGGAGCCTATCCCAGCAATTATCAGGCGAAAGGCAGGGTACACCCTGGACAGGTCGCCAGTCTATCACAGGGCCAACAGAGAGAGACAGACAACCATCCATGCACACACTCATTCCTAGGGTGAATTTAGAATGACCAATCAACCTATCATGTGTGTCTTTTGGACAGTGGGAGGAAGCCGGAGAGCCCGGAGAGAACCCACGCATACACGGGGAGAACATACAAACTCCACACAGAAAGGCCACTGTTTCAAACCCCTCCCCAGCTCGAACCAGCAACCCCCTCTGGCTCAAACTCTGCCTGGGACTCGAACCATTGACCTTCTTGCTGTGAGGCTGCGGTGCTAACCACCACACCACCGTGCAACCCTGTTTTTAAAATCCAAACAGAACCAAGTATTTCTTTATACCTAATCTTAACAAAGTAGTGTATGTGTAAAACAGTGATAATGCAATGAGTAAAAGTGCCTGGGGGAAAAAATGGATTTCAAACTGTAGTTGATTGAAACCACAGAAGGCGTGAACCTTTATGGAGATTCAAGCTGAATTTGATTTGGGAGCCCCCTAGACCACTTGAGCACCACTAGTGCTTAAATTTGACTCATTCTTGATCATTTCGTACATCATAAATCTAACACACCTATTCATTTACATACTGGTGGCCACTTAAGCTCGCTCATGCCTTGGGCCGGCTCTGGCAGTGGACACCACATGTATCAAACGTGGCTCTTCAAATTGACAGTTGCATGAATAGCACCACCCTCCATGTCTTCTGACCTCCAAATGCTGACTTTCTTTGCCTGCTGGATGTGATGCAACAATAAATTCAGGCTGATACATGTAGTGACACTGGTTTTTGCATTTAATGGCAAAAAAGAACTAAAAGATTGTGTTGTGAGCATGAGCAAAACAACATAGTTTTGTGACTGTTCCATGATTTGCTGTGAGACTGAGTGGAGAGTTTAGAGTTTAAAAAAACAGCAAAAAAAAAAAAAAGAGAGAGAGAGAGAGAACAACAGACAGTGGTCTGACACTGCGGAGGTTGGTCTGGCCTGCTAGTGTGGACTGAAAACATGCAGCTCCAGGATAAGAGAAACATGCAGAATGGTTCTGGAATAAAAATAACACAATAAATCCCATCAGGTAGCATCAGCTTTATCACAATGGAAAGTTTCAAGCCTAATCATAAAAGAAGAGGGAGTGTTTGCATCCAGAATCTGGTTCCACATTAGAGAAACGTGATAGCTGAAGGCCCTGCTTTCCCTTACTCTTCAGAAACACTAGGAGCTTTGACAGCAAGACATCCTGTGGGGATAATACGGTATCAGATCGTTAAGATAAGATTTAGCCTGATTATTAAGGACTTTGTATGTGAGAAGATGGATTTAGAATTCGGATCAAAATTTTGAAGGGAAGTAAATTAAGAGACAATGTAATTCGAAAAATTTGATGTCTCTTGCTAGATGCCAACAGATTTCTAACTGCTATATTTTTTTTTTAATTTCCAGACATAGAATCATAGATAATAGATCAGAATAGAATCAGAAAATATATGTTGTGAAGCATTGAAATACACCTTTTTCATTTAAATTTGTTTGTTTTCCACAAATAAATGATAAATTACTGATTTTTTTTTTCAAAAGTCATATAATTATTTTTTTTCGGTGCAAGAAAGCAGAGTAAAGATGGTTTGTCAATCAATTTTCTGCAAATTTAAGGTTATAAACAACTTCGATTATATTCTACAAATTTCTACTACAACACATTTTATAGATAAATTTACTCTCTCAAAAAACGTATTGAGAGTAATTTTTTGTACATATTGTACAATTGTACAATATGTCATATACCTTTACTTAATAATCTTTTTCATCGACTGGATTTGTTAATTTTATCTGCATCTTATTCTTCCACCATTACGTTTTCAATATAGCTCTCAAAGCAGAGTCTACATTCAAATGAGTTCATCATTTCACTACACAGTGTGGAATGCTGCTGACTTTCCAGACTCAGATTCATCTCTAAAATGCACACAAATCAAACTGGAAAGTTGACTTTTGCTTCCGAGTGATAGTGACAGCCTGCTGGCCTCAGGGGCAGTTGGAAGGGCAACCTGCTCTCCAGAGTTCTACCCCACTGCTTCTGTTGCTGCCCCCATACAAAGTCTGCAGGAAGTGTTTGTAAAGCCTGGAAACCTCAAGCTATGCATTTCCTTTGCCACCTAACCAAATATGACATGTATCCCCACAGCAATGTGCTTTTAATGCTGCATAATCTGACTTTGCTGACTATAACAATGTGGGAACCTATTTGGAATTGGGTACATTTCCGTCCTTAAAGAATAAGTTACCAATCTGACAATGCTAAAATTGAATGTAGACTGTCAATGACAGTTGGGCTCAATGAAATATCACAATGAAAACAGCAAGAGGTGCACTTTCTGACTTCTGTCAGTGGTAACTGTCCCCTGCTCTTTCTTTATGGAAAGCAAAGCTGGCCAGCACCATTTAGATGTACTAGTGGATAGTGTTTAATTAAAATACATGTTTATAGGAAACCCAAATCGCTATTGTTTTCTATAGATTTTCACTTTTCCTCTGCTAGAAAGGTTACAAGTTTTATGTGACTTTAATATCTATAGGTGATTGCAATCATGATAAAGTTACTACAGTTTATATAGCAGTGTAATCTCTTAATATCATCCTACTATGGTGATGTTGGTTCAACTCCTATAACCTTTAAAACTAAATCACATTGTGAATAAACAGTCTGTGGAAGTCTATCAGAGTGTAAACATCTGATGAAGGGATTAAGACTTGTGTCATGAGGAAATCAAAAGCATGATGATCACTGCACTTAAATCAGATCCCCAGGAGGAAATCCTTTATTACAACACCATACGACAGGCTGGATTCTTATTTCAGTCACTTCATTACCCCTGATGTTGATTTCTTATATTTGCTGAGACATGAGCAATTCTCTAGGGCTTGTTGTCTCAAGAAAAGCTGCATCAGCATGAGAATCATTTGAAAAAAAAAAAGGAGAGAAATCAGCTGGGAGAGAGAAAAGCTGCAGCAAACACATCAAGTTTCTATTTTGATTTATTGCACAGTGTAATTACAATAACCAAAGGCTCTGATGTGCAGATATTCAAGTACAAGCTGATTTATTTTCATGCCACATTGAAAGTTGTTATACCCTCATGTAATTTGTTTACTTTGGTGTGAGTGTACAGTATTTTAGTGTGCATGCATGCAAACATTTCATTGTGCAAAAGTGAACACATTTGGGAAATGACTGCTGACGACTGCAGGGTGGCAGTGCTGTCGGGAATGGATATAAGCCAAATGGATGGCTGTGAAATGGTTGATGGTTCAGTGGGAGGAAGCCTGAAGAAGTGATTTCTTTCCATTGTAAATCAGAACCAACAATTAACAGATATATAAATTAGGCAACAGAAAGTTTGAGTGTACCACTCCCCCGTGGGGATAAAACCAGTGGTCTATGAAAGCACACTTCCTTTTTGACCAGAAATCTGCCATGGCAGGTAACCGCTCGCTGAGCGTCTTTAAACTCACACAGATATTGATCGGTCATTGATGCTAAACCTTGAAAAGAAATATCTTCTCCATTATTTCCCTTTCCCTGCTTCTAAAGTCACTGAATGAAATTGAGATATACTTCAATTTTATGCCAATACAGCTCATGTCTGATAAAAGACTAGATCTTGTTATTCTTTGGTGAGAGATTCATTCTTGATTTTGAGGAAACATTTGAACCAAAAAATATTCTGGGTATTTACTGAATGAATGAATAAATGATACTTCATTACCGCCCAAACAAAAATTGTACTGTTACAGCATAAATTATTAAGAATAAATAATAAGGTAAATAAGAAAAGAAAAATGAAACCCACTGACATTTAATTAGTCTTAGTCTGCCTGTATAGCAAAGAGAGGTGGTGATAGTATGCAGTGTTCCTACTGTCAGGTCTTGGTGAAACACATACTCCCTTCCCCACATTCCCTCTGTGTCTTCATCAGCACTCCAAGCTCTTCCACTTTATTTGCCAATAAACTCCCATTCCTCATAACAATAAAAGAAAGAAAATAATAAACTCCCCTTTCCACTTTCTCTATTTTGCTTGTGGCTCGCATCCTTTAAATCTGCTTTCCAACCTGTTTGGATTTGATGTCTCATTATGGGCAGTTTGAGCTGTGGAAAGCTCAATCAGCTGCCCCAATAAACAACCTTCCTGTTGACATGGTTACTCATCATAACATTGTTAGAAACTACCACAAGTCCACAGCAAAATCATTCCAGCTGCACAGCATCCAAACCAATATAGAAAATGTCTTCAGAGAAAAGAAAGAAAAACAAAACCAAGCTATCCGGCTGCCATTAATATGGCACAAATTTACATCAGTATAAGCTGTAGAGGTTAGATTCCAGAGTGTAGAGTGTAGCGCAGGGCAATCTATTGGCAGAAATGTTATGTAGGCCTAATGATCTGTTTTTACCGTATATAGCATCTTTGTAACATGATTCAGTTTTACCATGTGCTTGAAATTGTTCTGTTTTTAGTTGTTTTTTTCTTTTCAGTTATACAAGAATACATCTCCATACAGTGGTTCTTATACTATTTTATATACCACCCTCTCTGCTCCTTCATGATGCAATGCCATGTTGGGTTGCAACACAAAACACAAAACCGAACACAGGCTCTTGCATTGTTGCAGCTACTGTAGTTAATGAGCAGGTTGCAGTTTGCAATTTTATGTGGCTCTATGCACTTCATCCGACACATCTGGTATGTGACATTATTTTGGCCAATTTGTTTAATTCATGCTAACATACATTTAAATAGTGCATTTATTTATTTGAAAGTTTAATAATAGCTTTTAGTAGAAATAAGTACAATACCTCTTTACTGTATTTCCTCTAAGTTTCTATGCCTCTCTGCCGTCTTCACGAAAGCATATCAAGGTGTAAGCTATTTGAGGAATCACACTTTATTTTTCATTTTCATGATTCACCCTGTACTGTAATGGATTCAAAGGGAGCCATACAGCAGGTATTTCAACTTTATGTTGACTGTTCACTGTGAGTTTTGTTAACATCAATTTGCTCTGCTATGAAATTTACGGTTGACAGTTTCCATACAGTAGGTTCCTTTTAACAGCCACAAAGTATCAATCAAATCAAATCAAATTTTTTTTATAAAGCACCTTTCATACTAGGGCAACTCAAAGTGCTTTACATTTTAAAAACAATTTATGCATAAAAGAGAATTAAAACAGCCTTCACACACCAAATATAACAAAAATATAAAAAAACAAACATCATTATCATTTCTTTCATACACAATCTCACACACACATTCACACACACACACAAAGATGCAAAAGTTAACTCCCCCCCACCCCAGGATTCGCAAACATAAACTCTAGTCCCTAGTGACTGTCTCTCTTAACTAGAAAAAGGCTAAAGAAAAAAAATCTGTAAATTAAACATAAATATCTGGCTTGCCGCTGCTGTGAGGAAACAATATCTTGGGGATCCGTCCACACCGGGAGCCAGCCCACCCAGGACCACAGAGGGCACCGCCACAGGACCACCCACACCAGGGCAGGCCGGTGTCCCACCACAGCCATATGGCTGCAGCACGGAACCCTTAGCCGCCCAGGCAAGAGCAATCACCATGGCAACAACCCTGCCGACCGAGGAGGCAAAGACCCCGGTGTGGAAGATTCTCTGAGGAAACCACTGGAGTAAAACAGTAAAAGACAGCAGATAAATGCAACAAGAATTAAAATTAAAGATGAAATATAACATAAAAATGACAAACGAAAATAAAGTTAAAAAATAAATAAATAAATAAAAATAAAATGAATAAATAAATAGAAATGGTCATCAAAACAGTTAGATAAGTTAAAATAAGTCCAAAAAATCGATGATTAGATTAATAAGATAAGTAAGATAAACAAAGACTAAACAAAATGAAATAAAATTCATTTAAAAGCTAAGCTAAAACGGTAGGTCTTGAGCCTCTTTTTAAAAACATTCACAGTCTCTGCGGCCCTGAGGCCCTCTGGCAGGCTGTTCCACAGGCGAGGGCCATAATAATGAAATGAAGCCTCGCTGTATGTTTTAGTCCTAACTTTAGGAACAACTAAAAGACCAGAACCAGAGGACCTCAGGGTCCACGAGGGTTCATAATTTAAAACAAGGTCAAATAAATAAGAAGGCCCAAGACCATTAAGACATTTATAAACTACTAAAAGAACCTTAAAATCAATCCTGAAACGCACAGGGAGCCAATGCAGCGATTTTAAAACTGGTGTAATGTGTTCCCGCCCCCCGGTCCTCGTTAGAACTCGTGCCGCTGAGCTCTGGAGTAACTGTAAACTGGAAGTACTCTTCTTAGGAAGACCAGAGAGCAGGATATTACAGTAATCTAATTTACAAGAAATAAAAGCATGCATCAGCATCTCCGTACTGGCAAGAGAGAGATGTTTTTAAGATGATTAAATCCTGTCTTTGTGACATTTCTGATGTGCGGAATAAAATAAAAGCTCAGAATCAAAAAGAACACCCAGATTTCTGAGAAGGTATAAAGTCCTGCACTTTGCATGAAATGATCTCTCGCTTGTCTTCAGGACCGATGATTAAAACTTCAGTTTTGTCCTGGTTGAGCTGTAAGAAGTTCTCTGCCATCTATGACTTTATATCTAAAATACAGTTTAAAAGGGTGTTAACTGGCCCTAGGTCATCAGGAGACAGGGCGATGTAAAGCTGCGTATCATCAGCGTAGCTGTGAAAAGCAATGCCGTGTCACCTGATGACACGGCATACAAATATGGAAACTTTT
>JBBBVU010000006.1:9125671-9150382 GCA_037177055.1 Atherinosoma microstoma
GGCTGTCAAATTTAACACGTTATTAATGTGTTAACGCAACTTCCTTTTAACAACGTTAATTTTTTTAACGCGATTAACGCACACACCGTCAGGGTGATATCAGAAAGTGATGCAGAAGCAGGTTGTGGCTAAATAGATCAGACAGTTTAGCTTTAAAGTTCTGCATGATGGTTTTATGGACAAGACTGAGGTATTTCATCAACTAAATTCTCCAAATAATGCAGGAGAAGGCGACTCAAACCGGCCGCGGGTTGAGGAATAGAAAAGAAACTTAGACTTACGGAGACAGAGAGCTCGCAGGCACTGTTATGCTGTATTCAAAGTAGCTCGGAAATTTGTGTCCACTGTGTCTTGATGATTTTGTTAATTAATTAGTTTCATACAACAGTACCAATACAACTTGTCCGTATTACAGATAATATTATGTTCTATTTTATTGCATGTTTACTCACATTTTGCTTCCTTATTAATGGACTCAGTTAAGATTGTTTTTATGTTTATATTTACAGAACCACTAACACATTATACTTTGTCATTTTTTTCAATTTTGGATTTTTAAACTTGCTATTTTCCCCCTCGCTAATAGCCATATGGATTTATGATGATGTAACTGCATGTTCTCTTGAATCAGATTCATCCACCATCAAAAAACATTGACTGAATGAAAATACAGTTCTTCAGTTCACAGATTAGAAACTGTACTATTTTTCCCCCGATCCTGCAAGGCGGGGCAATCTGTGTTTATTGGATGTTCATGCATCCAGTTTGTTTTGTCTGTTTAACCATAATAGGGCAAGAATTGTTTTCTGCAGGGATTAAAGGCTGCCAACCTCCTCAGGAAATACAACCTGCTCTGCCCCCTCCTGTAAAGATGGTCACAGTAATTGTAATGTGTAATACAAAATATTAAAAGCACAAGAAAATAGCAACTGACAGCAAAAATGTTTAAAAGTAAAGTTACAGTAACGTCAGCAAAAGACTCAATCTTGGTCCCTTCACTTGGCTTTCCCATGCATCACCTTATCCTTCATTCACAATGAGACTGACTAAATGTTGTGACTTTTATTCTGGGGTTATTATTGTCTGTGTCGTTTTGTACTATTTCTGACTAGACTGTGTTGAATGTGTTTATTTGGTAGATGAATGGAATTTTTAAAGTTGCCATACTTTAGAATAATTAAACTACTTGGTTGATAAATAATCTCAATTTTAATCAGAGATAAATATTAAGAATCTGGTCAACTTTTTTCTTCCATATAGAGCCAGTAATCCTTAAACCTGGTTTACCAGGCTGCATTGTATCTCAGCCAATAGCAGGTTTGCTTCTTCCGTTTCCTACTTCTTTCACAGGCCTCATTACAATTTTAATTTTCTTCCAGCATTCACCAAGAAGTTGACAGGGTGTACTTTGCTGCCCTAAAAATCAACAAATGTTTTAAAATGACTGACCTTAATTGTGCAGGAAGGACTGTCAGTGTCCTATTTCATTACTGAGCTCCTGTAAAATCCCAGTGTGGGAAGATAATTGGAGAAGCAGGGGAAGCAAATAAAAAAAAAAGAAAAAGCAAGAGATACAAAGTGTGGATCCTTAAATCATAACATAACCAGTGTAGTATTCTTTTTAACAAAATGTTCAGATTTTCCATGTTGAGATGTCACAAGAATTTTTTTTTTTCTCAGTGGTGTATTTGCAGCAACCAGAAGTTCTTCCTCAACAGATCCAGTTTATAATGGTTGATATCTTTTAGTGATTCACACCTGCAACTAAAAGACTGGTTTGATTCTGGCAGGAAAATCCATAAGATTTATATCAAGGAATCCATAGGGTAGGGCCGGCGTAGCAGGCGCTAGTAAAATGTGCTCTCGCACTCGAGCATAGAGTTACGGCGTCGTGTTGCAGTTTCTCTCTCATGGTTACCACACAATTTCAGCGTGAAACTACAAATCCGGAACATGTAATCACAAACCGACTAATCACAAGGCACTACTTCAGCGTAACCACACTGTAAGCAGGGGTGCATGTCGCGCCCGGAAGAGGTGCGTGTCAAGCCTACGTGGACCTATCCGAGACACCGTAACCAACCTTACGCAGATGCAGTGCGAGTCTGCTGATGGTTTAAATACTTTTAGGGGACCACTGTAGCGAGGCAGGTAGGCAGGAGCCTTTTATTTCCATCACGAGTTACTGAAGACAATTCATTTATTTTGAATTGATAACGTGATCACAAGCTCCAAAAATTCCTAAAAACGCCAACCTTGTGATGTAAACATTGCTTATGCCATGACATAACCAAAGGATCTCTGAGAAGTTGCCAACAATGATATTAATGAAGCACAAGTCAAATAGCATTAAACCATTTCTTGTTCTTTGTGGTAGGTGGATGTTTACATTTGAAAGACCGCTCATCCATCTAAATAAATCTTGCCAATGTTTCACTGGTCTATTCAGTCTTTTTAACTTCTAGTCTGACTCAATGCATGCACTCTGCCGTTGGTCAATAATTAATCTCCAGAGTTACGCTCCTGAAGAAGAGTCTGGATAAAGCCAAGCTTGTTTTAGGCATTAGCTTGCGCTTGACGAATAAAGCACTAACGAGATAGCGATCAGAGAGGGCCCAACTCCAAAGGCAGGCTGCTTGCCTGGCAGCGCTTGATAATCTCTTCGTTCGTTTCACTCAGCTCCCTTTAATCTGACTTCACATAATCCTTTTTTTTTATACCCTCCTGATCAAGTAAACGCTTAATTATGGCTAATGAATTCCATCCAGAGCTTGGGTAAACATGTCTATCAAACAAGATCATGCTGATTTTTAACTGAAAATTGAAGAGAGGGGGAGAATATAAAATATGGGAGAGCGAATCAGGAGCTGGGAATATTTTCTGTGCCAAAATGACTGTGGTCTCAGATACGACTTGGAAGAGAAGAGGCTCTTTATCTGTAATGATACCAAATTACTGCTAAAAGAGAGTAAGGTTATGTCATTATTTAGTGAAACTTGAATGATTAATGGAACCCCCTTAAATAGGAGCTCACACTTCTTATGGGAAGTCCTTCTGCTACATATCATTTAAATGAAATTGATTCATGTTAAAACTATATAATTCCTGAGATAAAAAAGGATCAATACATTTTTGCCCCACACTGTTCCCGACTTTGATCATGAACAAGCCCAAGGAGATAAATGCTGGCAGAGAATGGATGCACACTTGCTTAGTCATTAAGCAGAATATTGTTTTGACTGTGTAACACAGATATAAATGGATTTTCTGTAAAGAAATATTTGTGACATAGCAAATACATATAGTGCATAATAAACCTATTTGGATATTGTTTTTAGTCCATAACAACGCATCAATTCTGTTTGTTGTGGAAAGATCAGGGAAGATGTACAAATGTAAGCAACACTGAAGTATATAAAATTTGTTTTAACTTGGTATTTAACCAACTGCCTACCAGCTAAATGTATTTTTGGTGCATTGCAGTAAAACAGCAAGCTTGAGAAAATGGGGGATTCATACACGTGGCTTTCATGAGAAAATGATTGTATTTCTTTACCCATTGAGGTGTCTGCATTTCTTGATTGGGATGTGTGTTATGGCTGGGTGAACTGCAGTTTTTGTGAGATTGCTCTCTGGCATTCAGCAGAATTTATGTATTTTTTTTTTTTTTTTTTTGCATTCAGTTTTTTGTATGCTTGAGTAGAAATTTCATAAATTGTTTATGAAGGGGTCTGCAGATAGCTGGAAAGCCAAAAATAAAGGATAAAATGTTCACACGGCACTGCAGCATCTGTGCACATGCATAGGCTGACACGTCAGGATGGCTTGTTGCTTTTTGTTTCATTAGATGGAGGCAAGTTGTAAATGCGTCTTCAAACAGAGATTGTCCATGAATTTTTATGCTGATTCTCATTTATGTCCACTGAAAATAACAATGAAAGGTACAAACAGCATATGTTTCATGTTGAGTGATAGATGATAAAATGATAGAAATTAAAACATTTATGTTTCAGAGTAGTGTGATGATTGGCAACCAAGCTATGTCTATTTACTCTGAGGAGTCCACCACATTGAAAGGATTTACCATGGATGCTACACAGGTTATGATTATGACACAGTCCATCAGTTTAAGAGGCTCATGGCTTATCTTGGCAATAAATGTTGTTTACTGGAGGATTTGAACAATCTACGAGACACGACTGTTTACTTTGGGTTGCCATTGTCAGTCTCTATCCATGCTTGACAGTTGGGCCTGGGCAATTTGTGCTTGGCATCCTTGAATAGACTTCCCCTAATGAGGCTGATAGAATGACCATTCATCCACAGGGGGCTCTTGATGTGCCACAGTTCAAATGTTAATCACCCAAGCTACTTTGGCAAATTGACAAAGCTTCATTCACTCGTTGCTTTGTGAATGTGTTCTGTCTAAAAGCCAGGCCTGTGTGTATCCTCTCATTTCTTGATTTGGGACTGGATGCATAGAGTCCCTGCTGACCCTGTTTTACAGTCCTCAGCTTACCTCTCTCTCATTTTTTCTATGTTAACGGACAGAACGGTGGCACCCTTATCCGCTGTGGCACTGCTCTGGGGGGGTGGCACTGTGGCCTGTTTACAAGTTCCCATCCGGACACCCTCCATCATCATGTCAACGTTCACTGGGAGTTCAGTCTCTTGAACAAAAGGGTCTTGTTTGCACTTACAAATCAGCTAACTACTCCTGGTTCCAGTATTCATTACCCCTTTACTGAATTTGGAGGATCTGATAAGCTTATTCAAGTTGCAATAAAAGGAAATGCAGCATTATAATCTCACGTGAACTGAACAATTTAAAAAAAAAAAGTAAAATATTTGTAATTCATAACAAAATTGTAAAAAAAACCTGTTACTCTATCATTACATAATGTGAATATTTTTACTATGCCTCTCTACAGTGAATGGTAAAGTATTCAGCTTTAGTTAACTATATCTCACAGATAAATATTCTTAGTTACCTAGAAAAGAAGGGAAACCTTTCAATTTATGTACCCCATTTCATGTATCAGCACATTTTTAAAGAAAATGAATTGGTTCTCGCAGGTCTTAAGATAGCTTGAATATAACTATAAATTCAACCAAAATCCAGAAACAGTGTGTGAAAAACTAAGTACACTCTTCCTTCCTTAAGAAGATAAAAGGCAACCAGCTGCTTCTAATCAAATGCATTTGATCAGCAGCAGGTGTGAACACCTCTGTGAAAGCAGACATTTTGCTAGTTTGCTGCTCTGGACCACCCAGGTGTGTGTTAACACAATGCTATGGAGGAAAGACATCAGGCACAATCCTGACTTGTTTCTGTCCATCAGTAGAATGTATTACAAGATCATTTCCAAGGAATTTGAGAACATCATTCTACAGTGAGAAAAATGGTTCACAAATGGTGTCCCAAATTCCCAGGAGTGGATATCCAAGCAAACCAACCCCAAAGCCAGATCATTTAATACTCAGACAAACCTCAGAGCTGCATCTCAGATTCCACAGGCCTCAGTTAGCATGTTCAATGTTAAAATCCTTGATTAGAAAATATGTTTTGTGAGAGAAAGGTTATTCTCTCCAAAAAGAATATAGCATCACACCTTAGGTTTGCATCTAGATCTGAACAAACAACAAAACATATGGAACGATGTTTTTTGAATACACAAGTACAAAGTGTCGACTTTCGGCCATAATGCTCAGACACAGACACAATAAAAGCCAGACAATGTATGTCAGCACAATCAACTCATACCAACTGTTGCATGATGGTGCAGGGCTGATCATTTGGGCTTTGTTAAACAGCAATTGAACCTGGACACCTTACAGTCATTGAGCTGGTCATAAACGCCATCCATGAACCCATCTGGCCTACAGACAAAGCTTGGCTGACGTTGGTCATGTTATACGACAGTGATACCAAGCTCAGCAGCATTTCAAAAGAAAGTGAAACAAAAAAATGATTAGTTTCATCCATTGTCTTACCCTTCAATGTCCAGTTCTATAGTTTGGGAGACCATTTTTTTAAAAGAGAATATACTGTACCATCTCTGACACTCTTTTTTTCATATTGTGATCATTTAAGCATGAAGTCATCTCTCAGTCATTTCTGAAAAACATTGATTCAATTGTTGCCTCAAGGAAATGAAAAAAAAATGCAAAGAAACATTCCTCCATCGCTCTTCTCTCAGTGAGGACATCAAAGACCTATGTGGATCAACAAACTACTGAATCATGGACTGTACTTTTGCTTTTCACACCCACCTTTTTTTCCTAAATTTTAGCTTAGTTTTTGTTCAAGAAGTAAAGATACTGTGTTATATTTCTGGTGTTGCTGCTCATCTGAGGTTGTATTGGATGATAATGTATTTTTGTTTCATGACTGAAGATATTAAGATCTTGACTCTTATGATGAAAAGGCATCTTCAAACCTAACAGCTCCTAATGAACTAAGTAAAAGTTCAACAGAATTAATACATACACTAAATAACAGTGCAAAAAACGAACCGTTTTCACTGTTCTTTGCTGCACATCCACAAACTCACCTTCCTCAACGGAACCTCCTCAAAAGCCATACCATACTTCTGTACTCTATCAAAGTTAACATTTCTTCATAGATTAATCGGGTTGCTTTCAGCAAACAAACGTAGCCTTGATCATGTGTTAGTGCTACATCAAAGCCTCTCAGGTCATCATCAACAGCATGATGGTCAAATGATCCAGCTGTGGTTCTTTGAAGTATACATTCTTTATCACTAATTGTGATACCTCCCCTTGCAGATCTTCATGATTACACTCTAGTAGTTTATGACTACCACTCCTTGCCTGATTTTGGTTAAACCCTTAGTGGTACTAATGGCTATCAGAGCTACCTCCCTTGAAACGGGTGATGTATTACAGCAAATGTTACATTACCAGCTGGGGATCTGGTGGTAAATGGGCTCCTTTCTTGTCTGAGGCATTTCTGTGACACCAAATTTAGCCATATATCAGGAGGAACCTTGTTGTTAAGGGTGATTCAGTATCTTCTACATAAGCACACACACTGTAGCTGGATTGATTTTCTTCACAGAATAATGCACACCAGTGAATGATTTCTTCTCTTGTCACATTAGTGAGTTGTAAGGAAGATCCTGTGTAGAACCACGGTTTGGCATGAAGAGGATCGCGGCATCTGTCGGTGACAGTGATGAAACAACCATTTAACGCAAGGCGACAACCAACACATGTAGAATCATCACTTTCTCAAGGTGTGGAAGTGGCACTGTCATATTCTTAATCATAATATCCATCCAAGCTCTAAGGCCAGATTAAACAGCCCATTACCCCAACCCTCATTAAAGTATATGCAGACATGATAGGTAGAGCCTATTGTGCAGTATTTTCTATATATAGTATGGCAGAATTCTCTGTACAGAGGCTCAATATGTGTAATTTCCATCCAGTTTCAGGATGAGTTGTATATGTATACAGTTAATTTCTGTTAAAAGAAATCTGCACTTTGGATTGTGGATTTTAATTACCAAAACTTGAATGTTATTATTATTATTATTATTTTTTTTAGCTTTTTTTTTTTTTTTTTATTTGATCAAAAATGTGTTGTCAAACTTTAACTGAGCTTTTTTATTTTTAAGTATGTTGGTTTTTAAATATTTTTTACAGCCTCACTCACTGATAAATCTCAGAAAATAAATTCATCATAAAAGGAAACTGATAAATGCTGGTCTTTATGTTAAACATCTACATAAAATACTATGTTAAAAACACTATGATATGTAAATAGTAATACTACTAATACTAATTAAATACCAGGATGATGAAAACAAATGATAACTTTGTTGCAATTATGATAATTATTCGTTTTGTATGTACAATCCAAAGAAAACTAATTTAGTTCTCTTTCTCAACTAAGTATGGACTGCACACATTTATGCTGACTTGTCTCTTTGCTGTCTCCTCAAAAGTTATGACTGTTAGGAATTAAAGGGAGATGCCCCAGGTCATTATCACTAGGAAACTTCCTCAGTTAATACTTATTATGCATGTTATTTTTGGAGCTGAAGTGTATCATACTGTATGCTCAAAATGTACATTTTTTATTCAGACAACATACACTCCTTTGGGTGTTTTCTTTTCTTTTCCCCTTACTTGCAGGAAAGCTAAAAGTGTCTTTTAGCTGCCATCTTCACCTGGAATAGTGCCCTCCTCCGAGCATTGGTTGGTCAGATGTTGATTGTCAATCATTGCTCCAATGTGTGCAGTGTCATAGATGAAAGACCTTAAGTATAATTTCTCTCCTCTCAAGCTCACTCAGCTGATTTGATGTGGTGCTTGTGGGGTTTGTGAAAAATGGCTTAGGCACATTGGTAAGGCTGTGAGCATACTTGCGTGGCATTTGTGCATAAAATGAGGCCCTTATCATGAAGACCTAGTGCGTGCTCTGTTTTTAAGGAGGGTCAACCCGGCATTCAGCAACACTTTGATATACTCAATTCTATGCCTATGCATGCAGGTGATGTGACATTATATTTGTTGTACACACATTAATCCAAAAAACGCTTTTATCACTGCACAGCAGAAATATGCTGCATAGACATTCACACCATGCGGTGTAAGCAACTGTTCATAACATTGTCACATTATTGCTTTTGCTATACACAAGTTTACCAAGCAGAATAAATGGAAATTTAAGAAGTTGTAACACATTCACACTGTATCTTCTGTGATACATAGGTAATGTATGGTCATACACAATGCCGAACATGAAAGTCTAACACAAATAAGGGACCAAAACATTGAAAATGAATGCAATTTTTAAACTTCATTGTAGTAACATATCTAGATCTGCCTTCTAAAATGGCGATACAAATATATTTTACATTACTTTAAATTACTCATTCCATGCTGGTGATTCTTTTTTGCACTATGTTAAACTGTCACCAAAGTTATATTTCGCTCCTGTAACATCTTAAAGATTCAACCTGTAACTTTTTGACCTTGAAACCCTGTGTTCTGGACTTGTCTGATGGCACAGTGACATCTATTATGCCCAGTAGCCTCCTGCGGTTGAGAAACCACACTAAACAACTTTTTCATCCAGGACGCTGCGTGGCGTTGCTGCTGAGTTTCGCTTTATGCACCGCGGAATGTGGTATTACAGACTGTCGTAATAATTACTTTTCTATTACATTCTTAGCTGCTGTTGGTTAAGCACAGCAAAATACATGTTTTCATATTTTAACAAATACATGGTTGCAAATTGGAATCATGTCTAAATGCTCCCCTATAAAGTATCAGCCACAGGAAAAGATGCTGTCTCTTAATTGCTGCCGCTTTATCGGTACACTGGTACATTTTTGTATTTTTATTCATTCAAGCTTTATGTAATGATGGAACATAAAGTCTGAATCTTTTAAACCTGATTTCATGTAAAACAATCATAATGTGGAAAAACAAACATATTATATGTAACATTGCATGTTTTTACATGAACTGGTTATCAACAGTTATATTAGTTTACTTCCAGAGTTATTCATTATTTGACTGCCCAAGCTTATCATGCCTGAATTAAACATAACTTAACATAATTAGGCATTTCATGGTTGTGTGTAATTTTTTTTCTTTTTTTTAATGAAACACCTTACAGTTTTAATGACTCAGTAAAAACTGATCTTTCTAGCATCAAGCAAAGTTACTAAGGTCCTGAATATCTGGATTTATAAGACCATCTGTTTTGACAAGTTACTGATGCACAGTGTTCCAACACACTGCTGGTACCAACTGAGATATTACTCTTCACAAAACTGAAGGCATGGTGTAAGAATCTAAACATGGTGAGACCTTGGGAAATAACTAAGATTCATTGCCTGACAACATCCATCTTCTTAACCCGACCTCAGATATACACGTGTCAAAAGGCAGGATAGATAACATGCTCTAATCACTGCTGTGCACTATATCCCACCTCAACCAGACATGTTATACTGCTAACACAAGACATGAGGTTATCAACCAAATTATAAGAGTTCAATCAGTATTTTACGTGGGCAGGATAACCATAGACATCCAGACTGCAAATGTTCTAGTTGAACATCGCTGTTGAACAGAGATAAACAAAGAGTTTTTATGGATTTGTTCTGAGTAAATACATGTTTTCCCATAAGGAAGGAATTGAAAATCAATATCACAGCAGAATTTAGTTTTACTCCTCCATAAAATTTGACAGTTTGATCCATGATATGTAAAATAATGATGCTCTTATAATATTGTATAGCTTTTTGCTTGAACACATGTGTTTGCAAAATATGCTTAATCTTTTGACTTGGATGAACTAGTTAAAGCTATGTGTATTTATGCAATGTATATTCCCCACCCAAGATAAGAGGATGAAATTAAATCATGGATGACCCAAACTAACACTTAGTAGCAAATATTCATATTTCTAAGCTTGTTTCTTTCTTCTTCATTTTTCTCTAAAACACTATTCTGCTTTCAGTGGTGTGAAACCACAGTCTGTTCAACTGCAGCTCTGAGGATAATTTCCTGCAGCTGAATATATGTCTTCATGTGTCCATCAGCAACATCTGCATCTGCTGCTCATCAACTCGTCAAAGCAAAACAAAACTTAATCGCTGTTTGCCTTATTGTGAAGTTAGTGTGAAGATTTAATCAGTCATTCAGGTGTATTTTAATTTTGCACAATTAAGCTGATCAGGTTAATCTGAAATATAACAGGAACGAAAAACTTATAAAGCTGTTAGATTCATATTTAATGCAAATATAAGGGTTCAGCTTAATTCATTCCTGTCCATTATTTCTGTCCAACTCTAAAGAAAGAAAATGGCATCGTTTGCAGTGCCCCTTTACTATTGTTAATCAAATCAGTTTAAGAATGACAATTAATGCTATGAGATAGTTCGGAGTGATAATGAAAAATGAAGTAAATTAATTAGAACAAAAGAGAGAAAGTTTGGCTACCTGAACACTGCTGAAAATCTCCCTAAAGCACAGCATTAAGTCTGAAGAAGTGAAGAGGAAAATCAAGCAGCTTACCCAAAGTTTTTACCTTCCCCTTTAGGCGCTGAAACTTTTAAGGCAAATCTACCGGTGGGAGGGGAGGGAGACTTTGTTCTTCATGCTAGAGCTCACTTGGGAGAGTGACAAGACCTTGCTTTATGGGTCTGCAATTCCCTTCATGTACAACATTTGAGTTAATAGGAGTCTTCATCCCTGACCAACCTCGTCAGGAGCTTACTGCCAAGGAAATTATGGGGCTAAAAATGTCCGTACAACAGCAGGGTAACTATAGAGAGGAGGCGGGCTGCTGAGGCAGGACAAGGGAATATCATTACAAGGTTAGGTAAGATCTAGATATCACTAAATAATTAAAGTTCAGTTCGCACATAGAGTAGGAGGACTGACATGCCGTTTCTTTGGTTGCTTAAAAAAGAACTAAACATTCTTAAAGTGATTGTTTTCTGACTCAGTTCCCAAAAAGAAAGAAGCTTACACCTTTATACATTTGATGATCATCAAATCCACTTCAACATCTCCCTACTTGACTACATATAGGCATCACTCCAGACTTCCATGCAACACACAGGATCAAAACCATCCCATACAGCTAGGGAAGTATAAGTGGTTAGGTGAGGCAATGGCCTGATGGGAGTAATGGCAGTCATAGGCAGGTTAAATAGAATTTATAGTTAACCAAATAAGCTGTTAGTTTGTTTAGAAGACAAACAGAAACCACCACATTTTACAACCACCACACCAAAGATTTAAATATTCCCCTTCCAACACCAGAGAGAAAAAAAAAAATCTTGTCAAGTTACATAATTCTGAAATGACCTCATTATGTCAAATGAATAGAAGACAGAGTTAGAAATAAGCAATGTGCCATTTCTCTTACAGGCCTGATCTGAAAGACTCTCAAAAGCTTTAAAGATCAAGCTCTTAAAGGCTCTTGACTTAAACTGTTTTCATCCTGTATTTTGCACAAATACAAAGATAAGAAAGATGCCCCCCTGAGCAGTAAATTATGCAAGATATACAAAGCTGATATAGGCAATCTAAAAACAAAATAAAAAAAAACACTTCTCCTTTGTGTGAGGTGTCTGGGAAGGGACTGCCTAAATGAGCTTTTGGATTGATGCATTATGGGAAGGACAAGGGTACTGCCAAAACCATGCCGTCAGTACCACTTATGCAGGGAGAAGCTCCAGATAAACATATGGTGTATTCAATCTTGCTAAGCCTTGGGGGACCCCTGCAATGACTGATACAGCGCGGAGCTCCATTAAGGAGTGGCTGCTTATATTTGCACTTTGTTATTGTGAATAGATGCCCTTCTCTTCTTTATCATTCTTTAGGGACTACTCAAATGTTCTGACATTGTCCATAGGATGAAGTTAGGCTTAGCAGTTCAGATTTTTGGTTTTATTTACATCCAGTCTATTTGTTGAGACAAAAAAAAGTTGAAAAGATATTTTTCACTAAAGTGGTCAAGTATGTCCCACTGTCTTAATGTTTTTAAGATGATGCAAGACAAATAGATATGGTTGTTAAGGGAGTTAGCTTTGGAATCAGTCATCCAGGATGTAGAGCATTAATAAGACTAAAAGTCAGTGTAAGGGACACGTTCATTCTTTTTTGTCATGAGCACTGTAATCACTCGGCAGGCGTCTCACTCACTGTGTATTGGTTTTTCAAACAGCTTCGCACACGGGATGTTTGCCAAGAGTTTTGATATATGACACAGGCATTCACCCAGATTGCAGACCACAGGCTTTGCCAAGTTAATGTCCCAAACCTTGCTAAAGATTGGTTAAAAGAGAAAGTAAACCTCCTCACATTCACTCTGACCTCAATGGAGAGACATCTGTCACAAGCATCAGGAAAATTGGGGTCATATGTTATATTTTCTGTTGTTTTTCTTTTTTGTTTTTTTTTCATTGTGGTAGATGTCTAGAGAAAGTATTTAATTTGCCTCATGTTGAGGCAAGTTCTCCTCAGAGCCAGCTGCAATGTGTCAGTAGATTATAAATGACACCTGCCATGTTTTCTAGAAAACAAATAGTGATAACCTTCAGCTATTTCAACAGCTGTTGCTCTCCAGCAGACATACCACCACTGTAATGTATTAGGGCAAAGAGAGTTGTTCTCTAGAAACATTGTTAGGCAATCGTTTTGAAGGATAATAAAGAACATGGCCTGCGTGTGGTACTGCCCTCCCTAGAAGGAAAAAAAAGAAAGAAAATGAATGACTATTGCAAGGAAAAAAAAACATCTGCTACACCAGGTTTGTAAATCATTCGTAGTGACATCCAAAATTTGAAGACAACGCGTATAGTGAGGAGAGGGCTGGCTGTAAGCTGTGTCATTTTTAGCTTCTACTGGAATCAGCTTGGCAGGCCTAACGCGTCGCCATTCCTCAAGATGTATGACACACACTCGAGCCAAATGAAATGTTCCCTGGAAATTGAGGTCATTTCTATTCAAATATTTGTTGTCCTAGCAATCCAGCAGGAAGGAAAAGATATTGCATGCCTTTCTGTGACAATAGAAATATTGAGCCTAATCATAACTTTGTTAAACAGAAACCAGTGACAAAGTCTTTTTGTGTCAATCTGTATGTTTGCTCATAACTTTCTGAAAAAAAGTATAAATACATTTGCCATTATTTTTCATGCATAGCATTGATATTAAACTTGTCGTGAGCACCATCAATGCAATTTTGTTCTCATCCTGCAGCTCTAAGAGTCTGTATGGAATAATATATTTGCACATGAATGAAAAGCTGTGTGATTTGGAGGATTTGTAATGCAACATAATTTGGCTGAGCAGCCGCATTAATATTTTACTTGCTTAATCAAACTACAAGAAAGGCTAATGCAGACTGCTAATTGGATTGTGTCATTTAATTCAATAATGAACATGGGGGGGGGGGGGATAAACAAATGAGATATTCTACTCATTTATGCAATTAATTCCAAATCGTGTTGTAAGTGTCACTTCATGGAGTGATATTAATATTAAAAGCTTACACTTAAAGCGCCCCTAAGTGCACAGTGCAGTAAAATGCATTAAAGACCACTCTGCTGTGGATATTGCTCACAGATGTATTAAATGTATTAAAATTTGTCAGGGTTTTCTGTGTGACAGTAAACTTCTTCAGCTGCAACCAGATCAAGCTGGAGTGAAACATTTTATCTTGAAAATTAACCAAAAAGTTTTGTTGTGGCATTATAAGATGATTGTTCCAACCAGGCCCATAAGGCGATGAAAACCTACACACTAATTTCAACAACCAGTTAAAACACGTAATTTAACAAACTGCAAATAATGATTTGAAAAAAACAAAAAAAAAACAAAACAAATGGTTGAATGTTGAAAATCAATGAGTCTGTGGTGCTGCGTGTGTATGGGAATGGAATTTATGGTGTTAGATTTGCATTTGTGGTTGTATAGAACAAATCCAGGGCTGCCTGCAAGAGTAAGTAGCAGCCATGTTTTAAAAGACTTGGAATACAGGGCCCAATCATTCCCAGAAAACAGCAGACACTACTAAAAACACAATGAGGGCAAACCAATTACAAAAATGAAGGCAAAGGTCATCATAAGGTAAAAATGTTCTCAATGTGTTAAGACTACCTATAGTTTAATCAAACAATTTGTGCAACTATTTAGCACAAATTGAAATCATATCATTGTGTAATGTCTTCCATATCATAGATTGGATGCCACAATAAATATGCAATCAAGCTTTTAATCCGGCACAATATTTTAACTCAGATAGATTTTTAAAAATCACAGGCAAGATTCTTTACAAAAGACTATGACAATTTTATTTTATTTCCAATTTAAAGAAAGTAACATACCCATATTCATCGTTACACTCTATCATATAGCTGTCAGTTTTTTTCTTCCTGAAACTGACAGCAAGGAAACAAAACATGGCTAGCCTAAGGCATCTTCCCCAGGGAAGCCCAGGACATATGGCTGTTGCAATGCAGAAACTTGTTATTCTGCAGTAAAGAAATCCCACTGGAACACTTTAGTAGTAATGACAGTATGGAATGAATTGACAAGAGTCATATTTCCACAGGTGTCACATTGAAGTGTCACATATGATTTTAAAACTGATACACTTGGCAGGTCAAAGAGCTCTATTGCACTTGAAAAATAATATAGTTTCTGTGGTAACTCATGCATTCTGAGGGTCCTCAGCATCATAGGAGGGATTTGTTTTAACGATGTAAGGCTAGTGCTCTCCCAAGGCTAATAAAGCTCTGATCACATTTAGTATATTCTGATCCGGCAGGTCAACAAGCGTGTAAAAACCTGTGTTCTCATTAGAGCATGGAACATTGATTAAGATGAAGATTAAAATTAAAAGGCAAAACTGCACATTAAAGCCCGAGGACCATGTGTAGGAACATCAGTAATGTTCTGTGCACCACAACTTGTTTTTACTCCACAAAGCTTTGCAAGTTCACACTAAGTGTCAAAGTGGCTCTCCCTAATCAAACAAAAATTTTTTACACCCCTGCATTCTATTTTGCTCGGTAAGAAATATATGCCAAGCCTTTACTAAATCCTTTTAACTAAATCAGCACTGTTTTATCTTAATAGTGAGAGATTGGAGAGAAGATGAGTGTCTTTCTTCAGACATAACCAGGCCAGACATGAGTGCTGCAGAAAGGTGAGCAACTTCCTGACTGTCTTGGGTCCACTGATTATGATCAGCTAGCGTCAAGCGGCTCCCAGCAGATATCAGCACATTATCTCAGGTTTAGTACAGCCTCTTAATCACACCAGGCACAAAAATCCATTAGTCTCTGTCACTTTCTCCCCAACTCAGGAAGCTAGATGGCAATCTGCCATTTGGATGTTATGGTCGCTCTTTTTTCCATTTTCACCCGAGATTCTTTTCCCGACTCCATCCCACAAGACCTTTCCAAACAGTGCCTTTCTGTATTTCTTGCATACTGCATAATTTGTGTCTGGGCACCAATCTTCTAGTATATCATCTCACCATTTTATAGGCTGCATTCCACCAAAATCACATGTCCCCTCATATCCTTCTCAGGGACATGTAAAGCATACAAGACAACCTTGTGGCGGAAAAACTGACACACTTTCCAGGGTCATACCTTTAACAGATAGGCTTGTAAATCACAATATTTTATGCTGATATGAAATTTTCTTTTCCTTCCTTTGTCATTAATTGCCCGAATTATCATGAGTTACAATGCCCCAAATAGACTAAACGAAAGCATTTATATGTCAATATTTAACATAAGCATGTGGACACAACTCATATTTTTTGTTTATGCTTTCGTGTTTACTTATAGAAAAATCAATAGAGCTTGAGTTATCAAATTCAGCGTGTGTTCGAAGAGAGTGCCAAAGCAGAGAGTAAGATGCTGCAAAATCGATCCGGAGATATTGCCTTATTTAACGGGGGCCATAAATAGAGCATTATGATGCTAACTATTGCTAAAGTTACAGAGAGGACAAGGAGAGGTCGGACAACATGTTACACACACTTTTTGCCTGCTTGAGTGCCTCCGTTGTCTCATTTAGTTGTGGAGTATCATCTCCTGCTCAACTTCATTGCATCGGGTCAACATTTGAAATAGTATTGTTTTTTCAGTGGCTCTTAAGATGTTGATTATATTGCTTCCATGTTAAACGTTAAAGATTTAGCAGCAAACCGGGATAACTTTTCCTGACAATACCATCATCTCTACAATCATTTCTATCTTGCTGGAAGACTGTAGCTATTTATTCCAGTTATGACTGTGCACATGAAAATAAATGTGAGGATTACATAAAGGAGACACGTGTCACAACACATGACAATATCACAGAAAGCAGCCCCTAAAAAATAGCAATACATCATTTTGAAGATGACTGGCACGACTATATAAGTTATTTTCAATAAGTAATGGCATAAGTAATCAATGCATATTTATTGTGAAAACTGTAACAACCCAAGTAAAATAATATATATTTTTATCATCAACTGATCACCTCAGTTTGGAATTCCTATTAGCATTTTTGCAAGGCTTCTGTCAGCTGGTGCCTTACTCATAATTAGAGCAGGCCTCCATATCTAATCTGTGACTGTGTGGCTATGCTCCAGCAGCATCTGCTGAACCTGTATCACCACCCTTAGTGTGCCCTACTGCAACTGAGCCTCAGATATAACCTCTTCCTAATCCCTCCACCATCTCCCTACTTGCCTCTGCATGTGAGCCATCTTGGCAGAACTACAAAGAAAAAGAGGCTTATCAGAATTTTATTCATGGTGTCCAACGTCATACGAAGGCTCACCATTCAAGGAGAAATCTTGCTAAGGTTGATCTCGAAAGTAACATGAAATTAGTTTATCAAACTCATGTATAGCAACAGATGAAAACTATAGTGACTTTGCATTAGTTTAATAGTAAATTGAATCAATAATCAATTTGTAGGATATACTGCGTAGTTTATTGCTCTTCCATTTATTATTGTCTTGGAACTAAAGGCTAAATTCTTTTAAGCTAATTAAGTCATCCTCTGAGTATAATATAGTCCAACATAAACAGGGTTTTTGTGGCTACAGGTGTGTGACGCACATGTGGCACACTTGGAAACTGGACAGGCAATGCAATCCCTTGATGGTTTTCAAAATAAATACATCGGTCTACTGAAAGAGAAAAGAAAGGGGAGAAAAATAAAACTTTTAACATAATACATACGTATTCAAAAATGAGTGAGAAGAAGTATAACTTGTAAGCCCAATCTCTTTGAATAATGAATCACAATAATAAGAATAAGCTTCCTGCATGTCTAGACGCTAATATTTTACATATATGTACACCCATATACACATATACATCTACATACGCAAACACATACATACACACTCATAAATACATATATATATACACACACATATAAATACCTACACATACGTGCACATATATACCTGCATTCTTATCCGTGTACACATGTATAAACTCAGACGTATACACATATATTCCTATAATTACAATCATGCATACCTAAATGAAGCATCTAAAAGCAGCAGGACAGTGGACCTCAGGGACCGGAGATGAAGAGCCCTGTCTTAGGGACTAAACATATCTTTGCATATTGCTTCTTCACAACTCCTTCAAATGCGTAGCTACAAGTACTCAAAATATGGAACTGCTTGAACTTTAGGTGCTTTTTTGGTTTTGTTCTTCTTGTTCTTGGTTTTTACTGTGTTTTTGTGCTAGTACCATTGCTAACGCTTAATCCTGTTTTTTATAAAATCGGTACAGTCAGGCCTACCCACTGTAAGATTACTTAAAGCCTATCAGAATTCAACCAACACAGAGTCAGTTCTGATGGCTCTGTGTTGTTAGCTTTTTGGAGTACTGCACATCTATCCATCAGCGTAGAAAGTATGTTTTTCTTGGAAGACTGAGAGCTTTGCAAATGGTATATTGAATCCTTGATTTTCACGAGAAGGTGCACTGACATCTTTCCTGGGGCTATTGGAATTGAAAATCTCTAAATTTCTCAGAAAAAGGCTCCGGGGTCATCACGTTTGTTTTTCAGGGAACCAATCACAGGCAAAGATTGTAAGCCCCGAAAAACTCAAAATAAAAGTGTTCTCATAGTGTCTGTCCCAATGACATTTGAGACAACTGATGAGAGAAATCTGTTAGTGGGAGTGGACTTACTGGACACTAAATGTTGATGGTGATGATATATAATAAGGTAATGCCGACAAATCTTAGAAGTGGAATAGAAACAGTCTGTCCAAGAGGTGACAATAGACTACACAGGAACCCTGTGAGACTGATTGTCTTCCCTGAACCCACTCTGACATAAAATTGTCTCTTTAACTGGGCTCCTTCCAACAATATTACGTGAAAAAGAATGTAATATTTGTTTTACTGTTGTTTCCAATAGATTGTGACATACACTGGCTTCTCTGTGCTCTATGGCTGTCAGATTGAGTTGAGACAGGCTCATCCATTGTTGATATGAGGTAAGGCTCCTCTGTTTGGTGCTCATGGTGAAAAAAAAATGCTTAACTAATAACAGACTGACAAATAAATGATACAAACCATAGCGATGGCACTGGTTTTTCGTAAACAGCAGTTAAAGTGGAAACGTGGTCTAAGTAGGCTGCTGTTGATGCATTGTGGTCATAGAAACGTAAAACAAATAACAACAAGAAAAAATCCTGATCATCAGCAATTCCCCTCACCCAGTCAGTGCTTTTCTACCAGAGAAGGGCACTATTCGGACATGATCTCAAATGGATATAAATGGATTAGAAGTTTGATTTTGTAAAAAATGGAACGTCTAATCCAAAGCGTCGTAATGAACTGCATTCCCTGATCTAAAGTGCTTTTTTAAGCAGTATTTTTGCTCTGTCAGGATAGCATAGTGTGTCGTGAAGGTTTTCTGTATTACATGACTTGTTCTTATACTGTCTGTTTCTCTTGTGACTACAGAGTAAACATTGAATGATATCAAATTTTATTTTCATCAACTTTTCTCTTGTATTTTGACACATCTTTGACCAAATGAAGAAGTTTATGCTTTAGGCAGCTGCAAAACAACTGCTCATTCCCCAATATTTTGACTTGCAGTTTTTATACCTGGGCACATGAACTTCTGGCAGGTGTATGAATTGCTCTGGACTGCACGCTGACTATAAGTCCGACTGAGGCATTCATAAAACTTGAACAGTATTCCCTGGAAAGGCTTTCTAAAATAGGTTGGCAGACATTGTGTTACTGTCGAGTTGCACCTGTTTTGTGTCTGGCTCTGCTCTTATATAGGCAAGAATCAGTTGTGTATAAAATCCACACCATAGTGAGATATCTTGCTGCCTTTGCTTGGGTTCCTCAGAAAGCTGCAGAGGCATAAGAAGACTGTAGGTTCAGGTGCCATGCTGCAAATGTCACACAAATAGATGAGCTCATGGGGTTTCCAGTGAGTTGGAGCAGAGGGATAGAGGAAGGGGTCAACCATGCACTGATGATGAAAACCATTACTATATTGCATGGTGAGACAGGGAAAAGCTTGACAGTGATATGTTTCAAGGAAGAAAATTGAGGATCAGAAGTCATTCATCCAAATTTAGCCACCAAATAAAAACCTGAAGGTCACCATGACCTTTCCAAACTTGCAACAAGACAGCACAATCCAGATGGTTAGCAGACTATTACTCTGCTTCTCTGATAAATTATAGGACAGGTTTCGAATGATCATTTGTTCGTCTCTTTTCTGGTCTGTTGTTTTCAATCAGGTTTGTGAATATTTATGTGACTCTTTAGATGAAACTAGGAGTACAATGTTAACCATGCTGGCTTTGAAAGGAACTGCATCCTTTTTTTCAGATGAAGTTTGCTACTATAACTGTGGATTAAGTGACAGTCCCTGAGGAATTTACACCCACATTCTCATTTGCCTTTACTGCTGTCACTTTATAAAATCAACTGCCGTTCCACCAATTAATGGCTCATTGTAAAGTACTGCTGTATGTTCCATAGAATACCTCTCATTACTTTGGAGCTGTTTGTTCAGTTAGAGCAGAGTCACTGGTGGCTTGAGCTCAACAGATGAGGCCTCTCTCTCTGAGCAGCTGTTGCAGGTTATTGATGACCTCATTAGAATGCTGCCTGCGGCATCACGGCTGACTTTGAAGGACTTCCCATATGCAATGGCATAAACCGCCAGCGAAGTCTGTGCCACTTGCTTCGTGCCAAGCAATGTTTCCTAACGGTCTTTTAGTCGCATAGGAGAAAGGAACAGAGCTGGATGTCAGTGTGGGGGTCCCAAATCTTCTGTCAGAGCTGCAGGCTTTTTATTACAAACTATGAGTGCTTGAAAGAATTCCAGTAATCTGCTTTCCAGGTCCTTTTCTGGAAACATATTAACTCTAATCTCTTTCATTTAACAAATTAGAACAGAAATTATTTTTTTCCTTCTAATTTAAAAAAGAACTATAGCACATAAATTATGTCTCCAAATTCTTTGAGGTGAATTCTCTCATAATCTTACTTACAAAAAAGGGTGATGTTTAGCCCCATTTATGCTCTGCTGCAGGTGCTGTCTCTGTCTTTAATATCAGACGTACTTGCATTAACAAAGCCTTATTGAGCAATTATGTTCTGTAATTAAACATGACTTTACATTTGGCCTCACCTATAAACACTGGCAGCAAGGAGCTACACAAATAAAATTCAAGGGGGACATAAACTGTTATCTTCAGTAGCTACACATTAACATTTTGTTACCTTGTGTTGATATTTAAATCAGTCGAACACAACAGTAGTCATCTGCCATAAATTCTGAAAGTGCAAAACACGTTTTAATAATGCACCTCATGATTACAGTGTAAGGCTTTGTTTGCAAATGCATATTTAGTGATGTCTGTTAACTGTCAGAAACAAGGGAAACCCTGCCAATTTCTGGATCCAAAAGACTTGAAATAAACTCAATTGATCTGTATCACAATATATTCCAATAGAACAATCAGGAATAAATGAATAAGAGTAATTAGCTTAGCTTCATTCTCATTCAAATTTCCAGATTCTGTTGAATATTCAAAATAACACTTGTTTTATTTGACGTCATTACATGACAGCTGCAGTTGATCAAAACCACTGCAGTAAGAGTTATATTACAGTATTATACAACACATATAACTCTTCAGAAAATGAAAATTTGAATTAGGATTTTTGCTGTCCAAAAATATTATCTGACAGAGCCTAGCAGCAACGTGGCTTTAGATGTGGGAAGCAGCTGTTCGTTAATTTAACAACTACATTTTGGGCTAAACAAAGCACCCAGCCTTCACTAGTGATTCCACTTGATGTGCCAAGAGTGTGTGCCAAGTCTCTCCAACTGTCACTTCCTTGTTTAATATTAATGAGCCGTTTGCAGACACATACCCAAATCACAAGACATCAAGTAGTTTGCAACATTTTGACAAGAATATTGTTCCTTTTTTGATTTTCTATTTTTTAACTTTGCTTATGGGTTTTTGATGAGACAGAAGAGAGAAAGCGTCCGTTGCAGCTTCCCTTCTGCAGGTTGCTCAAATTGGCCTTCACACACCATAAACTTTCCTCCAGGCAACCAGACACCTTCTAGCACCTTCCCTGTGGGCAGGCCACATAACTTCTTCTTACTGAGGAGACAAGCGACAGAATAGAGCCTGACTTCCATCACCAAAGATTTTTTATGATCTATCAAGGAAGTCAAAGAGAGCTTTTGGAAAAGACATGGTTGAATTTAGATTTGAGTATAATTACTTTCTCTCTGCAATTTAAAGCAAAATTGGTCTCAACCTTTTTAGTGAAAGACATTAAACTTATCATGAAAATCAAGTCATTACAGTGAATATGTCAAGCCAATGAGGCTGCTGCCAAACTCATTTCGAAAAAAAGAAATTCTTTAAGAAGTCAGCTTGCATGGCTGTGCAGAGCAATCAGCCCAAACCACTTCACCCATCATGGTCAAGTCTGTTAATGGTAAATCTTGCCTCTGAACAGTCTTGATTTGTGCATTATTGCATTTTCTTGGAGTTTACAACAAGCATTATTGTTGCATGAATTGCCAAGCTCCCAAGTTGATGGATGGGAATGAACGGATGGAGGTTGATAGAGAATAACAAATCATGTGCTGGTGAATTTCATCCCCCTTTGGAACTGAATGGAACTGGGCCAACATCAAACAGCATTGCTTCAGGCAACTTTGGAATAAATTTGAAAAAGACAATATCTTCTCAGGTAGACAGAAAAGAAGTTTGGAGTTCCTGTTAAATGATAAGAAAGCCCAGATATTTTACATGAGTTCTATTTTTTAAGAACAAATCAAGCAAGTCAGAATGTAGTATCTTGCAACTCAGCGTTTAAAAAAAAAAAAATAAGTTCACTAAATAAGCTCATTGGAATATGGACTGGCCACAAGGCTAAGGGATTAGTCATTAGCTTACTTGCAGGCAGGAGAAGCAACAGCTGCTGTAGTTCAGTCCCACAGATGTGGCTGGATATTTTGCATCTCCTCAAAAAAAGAAGTAATAGCTTCTGTAAATCTAACTTGCTTCATGCAAGCACACCACTTTGCACTCTGCAGCTTGCTTTTAGGGGGTTTTCATCAATAACAATAATGCAAAGCAGTCTCTGTTTCAAAAAGAACATTTTTTTCTTCCTTGTGTGGACTCAACAAGATATGAGAGACTTTCAAAGGAATCTGAGGCTTTGAAGACTGGAAAACATCTAACAGTTTCTAAAGAAGCTTTACTGAGACTTCATGCAGCTAACATTTCATCTCAAAGGTTTGTCTGGTTTGGGTTCCCTTGTCTGAGCTGGTAGTAGTTAGCCTTCTTGTTACAGAAAAATAACAGCTTTCAGATGTGGGAGAATACACAGGGTTTGTAAAAGGAAAAAAAAACAAAACACTTTGCATCTGCACTCTTTCACAAACCCTGTTTGTTGACGATGGAACATAAATTCATTTATATGAATTAGCAATGCATAAAGCATTATGATTGATCATATGAATGATCAGATATTTTCATCTCAACTAGTTGATATGAAAGAATGATTTTAGTGTCCACATTTATTAATTTTTTTTTAAATCTTTTATAAAAAATCAGATTTTACTTTTTTTTTCTCTCTCTTTTGTACAGTAGAGGTTTTTTGTAGCTACATTTGCTGCCATCCAAACATTTTTGCCATGGAACGCCTTTTTATTTTAGCAAGAAAATACCAACCTGGAAGCAAATCCGACTTACTGCTGTCTGCTCGTATAAAAGGGATCCAGTACTCCATATTTTCGGAGCACACCTCATAGGAGTCCCCCGGGGACACGGTCAAATGCCTTCTCCAAGTCCACAAAGCAAATGTAGACTGGATGGGCAAACTCCTATCCCCCCTCCAAATCCCTGAAGACGATGTAGAGCTGGTCCACTGTTCCATGACTGGGACGGAAACCACACTGCTCCTCCTAAATCCGAGATTTGATGGACCCTCCTCTCGAGGACCCCTGAATATACTTTACCAAGTAGACTAAGGAGTGTGATCCCCCTGTAGTTGGAGCACACCATCTGTGCACTTGGAGAGGGGAACCACCACCCGAGTCTGTCAGTCCAGAGGCACTGTCCCCGATGACCACACGATGCTGGAACACAGCCCACTTGAACTCAATGTCCTCAGGACATGGCTGAAGCTCTGCTGGAGGTGGCAGATCAGATGAAGTTCTCTCTGACAGGGAGGCTCCAACAAACATTCCCAGCAGACCCTCATAACACATGTTGACCTGCCAGGCCTGACTGGCATCCTTGACAGCTCTGCACCTCTCTCCTCCCTAGTGTCCAAGATGCACTTAAAGGTAGGGTAGGTCAGTGGTTCCCAACCTATTTTCCTTGAGGACCTCCTTCATGCAAATACTAAAAAGCCATGAACCACTTCCCCACCCCATGCTTAAACCGTGCTTGGTTTTATGCTTTCAAAAGTGAGATTCTCACCATAGTTAATGTATTCTGGCTGAGTCCTGTTCTTTCATCAAGCCAAAGTTAAATTAACAACACATAGCCTTATTTTTTCTTAAACCGAGGGGTTCGATTCGCGTAACTTGATTTTTTTTCCACATGGACTTATCGATTACATCAATTGAAATCGATGTGCCTTGTCATCAGTC
>JBBBVU010000006.1:9150482-9171859 GCA_037177055.1 Atherinosoma microstoma
TCGTTCCGAAAATATAGAAAATAGCGATTTTGTTTTACTTATTTCTCAGTATTCGCAGGTGCTAAGGTCTTGTAATTCTACAAGTATGTAGCATCTGGGCCATACTTTAATTTGAAATACTCAGATTTTGCTGACCCCCTCGCTTTAAGATAAGAACAATCTGTGGACCTTAATCACAATGGCTCTGAATGTTCAAAGCCTCTGGGACCCTCTGTGCTCCTTGGGGGACCCCCTTTGGGTGTCCCGGACCCCAGTTTGGGAACCACTGGGGTAGGAGATCCTGGAAAAACTGTTCGAGCAAGCTACATTTTGAAAACACACAATTCAAAAGCCCAAACCCCTTTCTTCAGCCTTTCCCCAAAGCCACGCCTCCAGAGTGCAGGAATGCGCAGAGGGGGGAGGGACAAATGGCAGTTGAATTTGATTGACATATCACCATACAATCTTTTAAAACCGGTCAGTAAACATGATTGGACAGTGTTTTTTCAGTCCCGTCTGTTCCACAGGTGACTAAGATTTTTTATTTTTGTTAGAGCATTTCATTAATTGTCTGCAATCGGGGTGTGAGGGGGATTTTAAGCAATATAGTAAAAAATGCTCCAGGAAAACATCTCCTACCCTACCTAGAGTAACTAGCTGTATATTTTCTCTGATACACCTAAGTTCTAAGATGCTGGCACAATCGCTTTGTCTTCAAAGTTTACATCATTTAAAGTATAGTGTCGTCATTCTCACACATGCCCTAATTTTTTGCATATGTTTTAAAGCGTGCATCATTTACATATGACTTGCGTTCTAGAGAAATGAGTGATTTATGTAGATGTAGGGGTTTGCTGGCCCTGCTCTACACAAAGTGAAGTCAAACTGCAAAAGCACAATACCTTTTTGACAAATACTAAATGTTCAAGAGTGTTATTTTATGGGCACTGGGGAAAATTGCCTTTCATCCAGATTTATATTTATATTCATGAAAAGCCTCTATTGCAGTCGTTATCAGGGTCAAAGACAGCCAAGAGAAAGAGCAAGTCACTAAGGCATTTCACAGGCAATGTCTCTATCACACTATTTCACCTAAACTCAAATGGATAATTCAACATGATAGTGTAGAGATAAAGCTCTGATACCAGTGGTGTTCGCAATTTGCAATGAAAGAGATGTGGTCTTGAATAAACAACGGTTTTCTCTCATTACAACACTGTGCCATATGGTGTCTCCCTGTACAAATACGACAAATGTATTGCCAGAATCATTATGGAAGTTAAAATATGCATGAATATTCCCATTGTGATACCTCTTCATTAGAGCGTTGCAGTGTATTGTAATTACACACTTCTTATTTGTTCATAATTTTTGGGGGGTTATTAGAATAAACAGAGCTATCAACCTACATGTCTTTTAATACAGATATGGCACTCAGAGTGTAAATCTATCAGTGTCAGTGTTGTGCTTGTATCATTTAAATACATATGATCAGCCTGAGGTTTTTAATTTATTATGAAGATATTTTTATTCAGATTTTGTGCTTTATTAGAATACAATTCTGTTGTGGTGTTGGATCTAAGCTGACATGTATGAAATAAATTTGCAGATATCATCTTGATGGATTATGTAGAGTTCTCTGAAACACCTCTGTGTGTATTTATGTGTCTGTGTGCATAAATGGAATTCAAATCCAACACAGAAAGCAGGGCTGTCCAACACAATGAGAAACTAACTACAGAATGTGACTATAATTAACTATTGTTTTAAGAATCTGTACCATATGTCGTATCAATTAATTCTATGCAAATCCATAAGACTACAATTTTAAACTGTCCTTTTGCTTTTGCTTTAAGTTTCAGAACTCTTTTCATTCAGCTGCAGCTGTACATCATATACTTCCGATGACATTGACTTTAATAAGGTTCATCACACACTGGCAAACTTATCAAACTGAACCTTTTGTGCAGGTTCACTTGAGATGGATCTCTCACACAGTGGGTCCACAGAGATTGGCATGGCACAGGTCAGGCAGTCATTCACCCCAGTGTGGGTCAGTGATGCACAGCCATATCCTCTAACACGTCACCTCAGAGTTGTGAGCAGAACATCAACCAATGACGGCCCTGTCAAGGTCATCAGAAAGAACACTTGTCTGGGCATGTACCTTGAGAGAGAGTGAGCAAACTGGTAAAAACTCAGATGAGCAAGAGGCTGTCAGAAGATCCACCGATGATTGGCTGGGGAATTCTCAAACCAGAAGCGAGGAGAAGAAAGGTGTGTCAACCGGAAACAATCCTTGTCATGTAGTAGCACACAGGAATTTGCATGTAGAACAACATTTATTAGTACAATAGGTGTAACAATGAGTTGAAAAACCATTCATTCAACTTTCACAGGTCCTTAAAAAGACTAATAATTTAATCCCACCATTCAGAAGAAACAAAAACAAAACATTTTTGACTTGACTACAGCAAAATTATTTTGCTTTTCTGCAATTTGTTTTTCCAATATCTTGTTTACTTTTGGTTGTTAATTTGTTGCATAACCCTTTTTTATCTTGATATTCATTTCACACACTTGACCAATATTCAGACATCTTTCATTTGAATTCACAGGTATGATTCAGATTTCTGTGTTTCATCTCCTTTGATGTTCACTGTTCTCAAGAGGGGAACCATCTTCAAGAACCAAGACTGAGGAAGTTTTAGGTGATACAGAGTACCCACATCCATCTGATCCCATGGGCTGAAAACACTGGACACATAGGCTTACATACTTTAATTTTTCAGGTTTTTTGCAATATACATATAATTTTTTTCCCAACAGTTACATCAAATTTTTGATTTTTAAAAAGATATTGATCCATCTAAAACACATGACACCTTAGATCATATTTTGCCGATATAAAGAAAATTATAGAGGGTATAAATATACCTTCAATTATCACTATATGTTTAGAATGGTGAAATAAATCTGTGGAGATAATATTGAATCTGTAAAGACACTACAAAGTTTCAGTGCCATTCATAACAACGCTATTCACAACAGGACGTAAGCAAATCTATGTGGTATACTAAGTCCAGATGATCATATCAGACAGCAGCCCATTACATTAAATGAAACAAACCCTCAATCACTGACAAAACGAAAGAAGGAAATGTTGCTTTCCTTATAAAAGCATCGGTAGCATAACTGAGTACATATTACATTGTTTAAATGGAATTATTATTTAAATCTATTTAGCATCAGAGAAGTAAATCTTATTTCTTATAACAGTACATTTCATTTATTAAGTTTGTTGCAAAGATTATTGTAAATTTTCACCACCAGCTCAATTCAGAATATTCAATTTGAATGTAAAGCTATATTCTTTAAATAAATCTGCATAAAACACCTTGGATTATTTTATTAGTAATTCAAATTGAGTTTCTCAGTTTCCTGAAGAAAGAACAGTTCTCTTTTTGTAGGGTAGTTTTAATTTTTGCTTTTTTTTTTTTGTATTTAAACCTATTGTTCTTCAATCACTGTGGTAATCACATATTTGTTGTTACTTTTCCAAATCATTCTATTATTCTCCTTGGCTTTTTCCTATTCTTTTTCAGTATGCCTCATTGCTCCTGATCTTGCCACCTCTGATGTCCTTTAAGATCTCTCTCTTCATCTGACTGCTTCCCATCTTCCCTCAGTCTTCCTCTTTCTCTTTTACATACTCCTGATGTGCTCCTGCTGGCCCCAGTCTGTCCAAAGGGATTAATTGATAGTGAGAGATAATAAATCTCCCCATTAGGTGTAAGGCCCCTGCCCATCGCTCATTATCCACCCGCTGCTCCTCAATGCCGTGGCCTGGGGTTCCCTTGCTTTTTTAACATGCACATCTGCCACTGCAACACCAGCAAGGTTAATCTCTCTCTATCACACTTGATGGGATACCTCACATCAAGACATATACTCAATCATGCATCTGCAAACTGAAGCCCATGTTTACTCATTTCTTCTTCGGGTAATTCTCTGTGCTTTGCTTGAGAGGCGAGCAGTTTAAACATTGTATATATGCAAACATAACACAGGATGTGGAATTTGTGGACAAGACAAGAATACAAATTCTCAGCGAAGAGCACTTTTTTTTGTTCTAATTTAGTATTGTCATGAGCAAGAAAATATGAGCCCATCTCAAGGGAACGGTTTAATAATGAAATAGTAATGAAATACTCCCACCCTAGCTTCCCAGCTTCACACATTCAGTCTTCAAAGGTTACTGCATCTCTTTCCTTTTCCAGCACACAGACCTGCATCTTGTTTGGTATCTTCATACAATCACTATCTCATCATTTCTGTGTTCTATGCAGTCTTTCTCGTGGTGAGCAATATGCATGTTCTGTTATGCTTTGTTTGACCTGAATAATATGTTGTGAATATTAATAATGTTTACTGCTGAAGGTGGCGAAACTTATTGTCTTATGTTCTAATGTGATCAGTCTTATTAACTGATAGTCGCATAAAGCAAGCTGGAAAAACTTAATCCCAAATCTTTGAATAACACGAGGGCTCATTATTAGGATAGTCAGTATGGATTTGTTCATTTTGTCCATTTTGTGAGATTAATACAGATGAGAAATCCTTGAAGGAAAAGAATAATAACAGGCATAAGTTGAGGCACAAAGTGTTCATGTCTTGAAAATCCATTACACCTGCATGAAAGCATTTCCTTTTGGAAATATCACAAGAACCAGTAGAATCATTAATTACAATAGCATCAAAATATTTCTATTTGCATTTTACATAATACTTAATCTTTTTTAAACATGTATCTGTTATTATTTGTTGTACTTTGGGTGTTCTTTAGTCTGAAGTCTGTATCATAGATATAGTCAGCATTTGACACCACCTATCATACCAACAGATACTGATCTTGACAAAGTGTAGCATTTGGTAATGGATTGACAAATATTTCCATCTAACAATCTGGGAGGAAATAAGCCTCCAGGTAATAAGCTATTACAATGGGGGAAAAAATGTCCATGGAAAGTTAGCATTTGCGTCATAGTTGACATATATTTCCTCTTTACTTCCTTATGAGGTTAGTTAAAACCAACTCAGAGTCAATAGATGTTGTATGAAGGCAGAGAAGCAATGGATTTTCAACACCATCGGTCCACAGACTAAGATTTGATTCCCATGTGAGATCCTCATGTGACACCACGGTCTTATTCAGTTTTTTTCATGTACTGCAACTTCTATAGGGGATGTCATAAACTTAACGTTGGGGCTTTCATGTTCATTATCAGTCACGGTTTGGCTAAGTTTATGCAACTCAACTTGATTAAATTAAGGCACAAAAACTTGGTTAATTAATAGACAAGACTGAACCAAGCAGTGTGATTTCATAAAGAAAGAAAGTTTCAATCAGTTGAGTGAATAAACAACATATAAAATCAATTCTACAAAATAGGTTGTCACTGCTCTGTTCTGTTTGGTTTCTGTGTTGCTACCTGTCCCTTGTACCTTGTTACTCACATGCATCCACACACATAATCACCCATCCAAGTGTATACTCCTTGGTGTTCCTTACCCTTTGTCATATCATCATCAATGATGTCTCTTTCTTGCCAGCCAGGTTGTGGTATCTTGTTAGTTTTTTGGGTCCCTTTTTGTGCTGCTGGAGTACTTTTGGTTTTTGCTTCAAATAAAATGTTTCTTTTTGACACCAGCCAACTTCCAGCCTATTTTTTCTGTGTTTGAGTACTCCTCTTTACCATGCACTGTGGCAGGTCATCATTTCACATGTCAGACCAGGCTTCATGGTAGGCATTGCACTGAAGGCAGTGTATGGTGTTTTCATTGGTACAGCCGCAGATGGATTTCTAATACAACCACTGTCATTATAATCTTATTTAAAATCAAGCAGCCATTGGAACTCAATAATAGAAAACACTAAAGAATTTAACTGCTTGGTACAACGTGGAGGAAAAAAAAACTTGTTAAATAAAATATTGTTTAAAGTGTATTGTTGAAATCCTGTTTCATTTTTCATCTTTTCACTGGAAGACAACATCAATCACTTAGATGAAGAGATAATTTATATTTTTTTATTTAAAACTTCATATAACCCATACAGCAAACTGTACAATTGAATTATTCACAGTGTGTTAAAAAGAAAAATAATTCAGAAGCTTTTTTTTTATAGTACTTCTTTATAGTAGTTGATTTCCCACCAAGTCTTATTGTATTGAGATGTCAGTTTTTCTAATGTTCTCTTAACACATATAGTTAATAGGGAAACAAAATCCTCCCCCCGCCCCTGTTTTTTTTTCTTTTAATACAAAACCTTACAAAAACTATATTCATAGAAATTCTGCATGTCCACAAAGAAAACCCTGGTTGGCACCAACATATTTATCGTGTTGTTTGAGAGGTTTTCTGCCAAACATAGAAGCATTGCAACTCAAAACAAAAGTACATAAAAGGCAAATTGTTATGACTGCTGAAAAATCTAAACTTATATAACACACTGCTAATGGAACACAGTTTATGTAGCTTACACTTTGTGTTACTTTTCTCTCACATTTCGTACAATTTTGTGTAAAATGACATTATTCACATGAATTTATAAAAAAGACGTCTATATTCAGTGACCAAACAGACCGGAATTGCCAATTTAGAAACCCTGTTGTAATGCCAACTAATTTCGATTGTGATCACATATTTACCTATTGTTACACAAATTACAGAAGTGTGATACAGTCAGTCTCGAGTCTTTGAATCACCTGCATGAAAAGCTACAGTACACTTCAGGGTGACAGTAATATAGTACAACCACACATCAGTAGCAGTCACACTCCAGGCGAGGCTTCAATTAGGATTTTTAAGAAAAGCAAAGGTCCACCAACACAAGATATACCTAGTCTAAAAGAGTATCCCCCAAACTCATGGGGAAACTCAACATTTCAATTTCATCTTTACCTTGTAGAAATATATTACCCATCATAAAAGAAGATTTACATACATTTTCCCATCTGGATTATAGTAATCCAATATACCATATTATAATGCATTTCCACTAAATAAACAAGGTTTGGGGCAGTGGAACTGGGAGAAAGTGAGGAAGTACGTTAAAGTGACCTCTCTAATGAAATAAATAGCATCTAGAACATATTTGTGAACATAATTCATTTATAACAGTATAAATTTAGCAAAATACATTTTCTCCTGCTGATCTTATCTACATACTCTACTTTGCAGAAGGGGATCAATAAACAGTTATCCAGTAAATCTCTACCAAACCAATGCTAAGTTTTACAGATTGGAGTTTCCTTGAATCATACATAGTTATATTTTTCTTTTTTTTTTTCCTTTTTTTTTTCCATCTCTGCGTATCGACAATGTAAACCTCACAGAGGTTTGCTGTTCTTTCAGCTCCCAGGTGATAGCAGCTCAAAGAATCCTCTTCCTTCGGCATGAAACTTGCTGAAGATGTACACTCACTCCACATAGGCATAAGTCAAACTGAACAGAAAATTATTGACTGTCTTTTTCTCTATTTACCACACAGCCTTTGTTAACTCACAACAACTATGGATTTCCTCAGTCCACATCAGGTAATTAAACACAGCCATCTTGCGACTTCTGAGAGATAAGATAAAGAATCTTGCTTCTTTCATCCAAAATTAAACCCACTGCTGAGTTTTAAAAAAATCTATAATCAGCCATTTTGTTGCCAAAAAAAGCCTGTAGATCCCGAATGAAATATGAACTTTTCAAAAATGTGTTCAGAAGTACTGGGGACATTCAGTCATCCTGTGGGCACATATGAACAGAAAGCAACTTGTAGTTTACTAGATACAGAATGATTAAATGCACTCAAAAGTACAAAGAACTCACCTTATCTTTGCTATAGTTATTCACTCGCTTTAGATATACAAATGGCAAAGCCTGAACTAATGTCTTCTATTCCATTCAAAACATCTGGGTTTTTAGAAGGGCATGTAACAAGTTTGTTTTAAGGTTGCAGCTTTTCTAAGCATGGGCTCTATTTACCCATCTTTTAAAATGTAAATAATTAATGTGGATACAAATGTTTGGAATCGATCCCATATTAAATGAGAGGAATTTAACCAGCAACAACAATATAACTGGAGTGCAATCCAAGGCTTAATAGTTTGATTCAAAGGAAAGAAGGGTTGTTTTTTGACAGGCTTGGGTTGTTTTTGATAAGTTCTTACAACATTATGAGTATGATTAAAAACTCTTGCTATGGATTCTTGTTGCATGAATACAGCAGTAAGTATTCTTCCATCAAGTTTATGAATGTGCATTTTGAATTTGCAATTCAAGGAGATGGATTGTACAAAATTTTTCAAAAATTGTAAAAATACTTTGAAACTTGAGGTGTCTTCTGCATTTTTGGAAAGAATTGAGGCACCCTGGAGTGGAAGGAAAAAGCATTTGGGAATATGTGAATATATAGACATCAATCTTCTACCTTCACATCGAGTGAATATCACGTCTAATTCTTGCTGACACGAAAAGGAAAAAAAAAATCCCAAAACATGCTGCTGAAAAGAATTCCTCAAGACTTCTTCCCATTTTTCTCCACAATTTTGTTTGTCTTCCTCCAGAAGTTTTGTTTCTGGCAAGCAACAACTAAACACTTTATTACAATCTTGTGTAATATTGCAAGTACTGACAATGACAACACTGTGCAGTCTAGTTTTTTTTCCTCCAAACTAGGAAACATGTTTTTTTCCTAATTACAGAAAAATTGCATTAAAGTCCTTTAACAATTGGATGGAAACACAGCTGGTGTTACAATAAGTGGGAGACATGGAGTATAAAAAGTCAAAAACACTATGTCAGACTCAAACTTTAAAGCAAACTGGGATACTGTACACTGAGGTGACTAGCTATGGCTGGCCTCTATCCAAACACTGCACCTTGGAGATCATTTTTGTTTGCTGTGACACAACTACCAGCACCTTTTGTGAAAAAAAAAAGGGTTGAAAGAGTGGAAAGACCTTTCGCATACTGATAGGATATTGTTTTATTATAATAAGTTATTTTGTTTGGCTGGCATCCAATAAATATGAAAGCATGGTGGTAAAAAAAGCAAAAATGAACCCTCGTTTATGGACGATTGCACCTTGGATTACACTGCAGCAGTTTCGGCCATTGCTCAATATTGAACTGATTCACTACTGTTTTGAACCAACAAATAATTTCAAATCTTAAAAAGATGTCAAAATTGGCCCCAAGTTTGAAAATACCAAAATTTTCATTGAAGACTGCCACTTCAGAAGGGATTTCTACCTTGATTTTCACCACTGGTAAGATTATGCAATAACTGTTTGTTTGCTTTTCATTACAATTTTTTTTGGACAGAAAAACCAATGTCTTAAAATGTATTATTTTATTTATTTATCTTCCATAAAACCAGGTCCAATTCCATCTCTTCCAAATACAATTAACTTTAAAAGCATATTACCCAAAATGACTGCAAAAAAGGGTTATTATATCATATTTAAAATCCCATTTAAACCACTTCAGTTGACTTTGGATTGACCACAATGTTCTGAATATATTTCTGTTGAAATTGTCAGATCTTTGGCAACCAATATTTCAACTGATTTGAATTCAATTAAGTACAAAGTAAAACATACTGGTAAAAAAAGAAAAAAAAATTCCATAACACTGTAAAATATCCTGTTTTAATACACAGTAGATGTCTCCACGATCCTCTCTGCTTCAGTGATTATGGTTGCTTTTGTGTAACAACATAGTTAAGTACACATCACAACTACAACGAACTTAAACTTTACTATTCCACATCTTGCTGTAGGTTCTACCAATCCCGGATACTAAATGAGTATTCCTAAAACATTTGACTCAGACAACCAGTCAAGCCTATACAACATGTTTGAGGTAAACTATTTTCTGTTGCCAAAGGCCATTCAGGAGTGTGTAATTCAACAGGATAAAGGTTACTTTATTTAGCTTTAATTTATGGCAAAACTGATTCTCCAAAGAAAACTGCCTTGTCCCTTTAATTGTATCTCAGTCATTTATTGCCATTGTCCAGAAAGCATTTCTTCTTGTGTTAGGCCATATTTCCCCATAATATTTTCAGTCTTTTTAATGATTGAGGGTCCAGTGGAAGTTGTTGGCATTGTTTTTTTGGGTTTTTGTATTGCGCACGTAAACATCAGACTTGAAACTGATCTATATTTGGGTGTACTGTATCCTTGATCAGTTACAGAACTTTTTTTTTCTTTTCCCATCAAACCTCCCCAAATATTTCAATTAAATCTTGTAGTTTTGATTGCAGTGGTGATTCTAGTCATACCTGTGTGGCTGATGCTGCCATTTTGAGTTGCCCGTGTTTTGTGAGTGTCCCCATGTCACTGTGGTTAATGGTGTATCTGGTGATCCCGTCTATGCCATTGTCTCTAGGCTCTGGCACCCCCCCTGACACATTGCTCAGGAGGTTCTTGACCTGCGGGGAACACATTGTCATGGGAACACAGGAGTCATCCCAGTGCTGCAGCTCATGTTGTCCTTTCCCGGGAGTCGTCGGTCGTTGTAGGCGTGCATGTTGATCACTGCATCCGTCTTCACCATGACTGGAGGCTGAGGCTTGTGTTTCACCCGTCTCTCGCAGGTGAACGACAGTCTGATCTCGTCCACCATGGCACTGCACAAAGACCTCTGGGCAAAAAGGGAGGATGACGGGAGGGGAGCGAGAAGGAGAAGTGGGAAAAGGGGTGGGGGGTAAATGCCTTAGCTTTAAATTGTTCTGACAGCAAAGAGTGTCGACAGTCTAAAGAGCACAAAATGGATTTAAAGCATTCGCGTTGAGTTAATGCTAGGCTTTGTACATGTGTGTAGCTGTCAGCATTATCAAACTGCAGCACCGCCACATGTAGAGTGCACCCGTCTCATTATTACTGCTGTGTCAGAAGGAGTGAACAAGTATAGTGCATAAGCAAGCATGTAACTACTTACATAGCATGACTCAAAATTAGTGATTTACAACATTAAAGGGCAATGCTATTCTGCCATCTCCAATGACTAATAATGGATTAATTCTCTATGCTCCAATTTGCAATTATGCCTGTTAAAATAAGTAAATGTTGTGGTGTTATGGCCAAGTACTCCTGGGGATTAGCCAAATAAAGGCATGCAAATCCTTTTACAACACGTTTGAACTAAAAGCCATGAATAGAGTGCAGTTTAGAGGACGTGCAGCATGAGTATCATTAAGAAGAAGAAAAAAGAAAAAGCCGTGCGCTTACTAACTTATTTACTAAAATCAAGGCAAAATAAACTGAAATCCTAGTAGAAATAATCTTTGGGGATAGATACCTGCTCACGTTCTGCAGTCTTCCTTAGCTTGTAGACGAATTCAGCAATCGCCACAAAAACAGACAGCACCAGGCCAGACGCCAGCACAATGAATATACCACCCAGGTTTTGGATTCCCATGGGGCCAGTCTCACGTCGCTCTTCATCCAAGCAGCTGCTCCCACTCCACCACTTCTCCTTCAGCATGTGTAGGTGCCCATCCTCCAAGATACTAAGGATCGCTATGGTGATTTTGTCCCTGTACGGGGAGCCTGAAAGCAACATAAGGCCCATTTAACATTGGAAGAAACACCAGCTGGACTCTGTGATAATAAGGTCCATAAACACGTAGTGGCATACTGTCTTACTAGTAGCTACATGTTTTATACTGCTGCTGCATCTAAAAGCAATTCCTCTCCCTCATCTTTCAAAAACAACACATGACTTATGAAAAGGGCTTGAATTTTTTATTACTCTGTGCTCTAAGATGTATTCTGGAGTTATTCACAGGTCTTACCGAGGGGAGTGCCGATGCCATAGCCTTTGCTGTCGATATTCCCTCCCACCTGTGTCAGATTACAGTTTCTCCTCGTGATGTAATCAATAGTGGTGGACTCCATAATGAGGGCATAGTCTGACTTCAACACCCTCTGAATCCCATCCTCGATAGACTTCACCAGAGATGTTCTTGGTCTGCTGCTCATAAAGGCCCACATCTTTTCAAATGTGGAAACCCTGGATTTCTGTGAGGGACGGAAAAAGTCATTTCTTACATTTTTTATCATTTTTTGTTTTTAAAGGAAAATGTACATTGCTGCTGGCAAAGAAAAAAAAGCAGTTGAAAAATATGCAGTGCTTTAACCACAATGAGGAAGGCTGGATTTGAACAAAATAACTTTTAAATGTTGAAACAAAAAAGGTGCTGGAGGTGAAAATACTGCTAACCATGAAATCTTGCTCATTCATCTTGTAGGTAACTTTGCACCTATGGGGATTTTCTGAATGCTAGAAAATGTCAAAGATTACAAAGATGGTATCTGCTAATTTACAGCTCTTAAGGACATGGTTTATTTAGCTAGTGACCAAATAGATTTAAATGATTACTTCTTCAGATCCATTGTCACAGGATTAAAGGATGGTAAATTGAAGCTTTGCACACATCTATTCTCATAAGTACTACTGAAGCAGCAATAATAAAATGCCATTCCATTAGTCTTGCTTCAGCCAATGTGGTATTTCATGCAATTTTCTGTGAGGTCACATTTATGCCATGACTAATTCTAGATAATTACTGTCCAAAGACTATGAGCCATTTCAAATTGTGAAAGATGCTATTATAAGAATTCCTCTGTTATTGTTAAATCCAGCAGAAGCACAGCCCTAGCTGCTTAAACCTGAGATGTGATAGTTTGGTATTAACATTTATTAATATCATTACTGAGTTTAATGGCAAACAACAGTAGGTGGCTTTGGATGTTGTAACATGTGAAAGATCTTTTTACACAACAAACCTGTTATTCCTTTTTTTTTTTATATGGAATTCTTATTTCTATTCAAATCAGCCTTCGATTGTTGAAAGTGGTGTCACTTGCTAAATTAACAGTTTTAAATTCCTGAGTGTACTATATTCTAATTCTTGTTTTTATCTCTGTCCAGCACTTTGATCAACTGTGGTTGTTGTTAAGCGCCTTACAAATAAATTTGATTTGATTTTTTGATTTGATTTATTGTGCCTCGTCAGCCATCACTACTGCATATACACAAGGTGAAGTTATTGTATCCCGTAGAAGTCACCATAACATGCATATGCACAGTTGAAAGAAAGTTTACAAGGAAGTCTTCTGAAGTGAGTATTGTATAGAATTAGAAATCCCTGGGAACTTGAGACAAAAGACCACAGGTACTGATCTGTCACCTGTGCAATTTCACACAAACTGCAGTCACAGTATTGGCTCATCTCCACATGATTTCTTATCTTCATATGACACAGAAATGCATCTTGCTCACAACTAACCATTTAGTGGCTAGTTATTTTACTTTAAGTGTAAAGTCTCAGCATTGTTCATAGTATATAATTATTTTTGTAACTAAATTAAGGACTAAATGCATCCATTTGCATACATCTGCAAAGCTTTTATCTATCCCTTCATCTCGCCAGTATTTATCATGCTTCTCTGCCTCATTGAGTTAACATCATTAAGTCTTTCTGCAAGGGCAAGTGTTGGCAGAGGGCACTTGTGCCTTGGGTAATTAGACACCTGTGTCTCCTATTCATGATTATGTGATCACGACAGATTCTTGAAGAGCAAAGAACGATCAAAAATAACTCTTTAACATAACTATACACGGAGATCAAGTTTTATCTGTCATTACAAAATGTTCCAGCAAAAGTACTGAAAGGTTAAACGATCACTGATTTAAAATCAAAACCATTTGTTGTTTCCAAAAATAAAAAGAAGTGTAAAATATTTATGAAACAAAAATATTGATTTTCAAATTATATGAATCAAGTGCTGTTTTTGACAGTCATCTTAGTTTTACTCTTAGTAACCTGAGGGCCAAAAGATCAAGTCCACTTAAACTGCTCTTTCTCCTGATTCTGTAAATCAGTGGTTACTGACATTTTTTGTCTGGAACTTCCTCCTACTTGAACCTCCAAATAAAAACATAACTTTATTAGTGCCTACTTCTAGAACAATTTGTTAAATTTTTCACCCGATAAACAGTAACAGCTACTTTGTGCTTGCAAGCCTCAATTTAGGGATGACACGTCAATTGTGATGTTTACCAGCTTTTTTCTTTTAATTACAAGAATGATGAAAATACGTAGAACTATATGAAAAGAAAAACCTGATTCAGTGTTTGGCCAGGTCCTACAGTTTAGTCTAGAGTGGATTATACTATTTCAGGAATTTTTTTTTTTTTTTTTTTGCCTGCACAGGCATTCGTTGACCCAACACACACACATTTTATAGCAGTGCACTTTATTCTCACACAGAATTCAACTTAAAAGTCTGTTTTGCTATGCGCAAATCAAATTTCTAAGGCCTCTGTGGAGTGAAGATCTCATACAGCCCTTGTGATTTTGGAACCACTGCTTTGAATCTTTTAAAGACCTTATTCAAGGCAGATAATGACATTTCTTTATTGCTAATACTTTTACCAGCACCCACTTTCATTACTAATTCTTAAATATCCAGCCTTCTGAAATACTCTTTACAACCAAACACATCACTTGTTTATTGTCTAATAACTTATTGAATACTAAAATAACCAATTAGTTTTCTTTGTTTGTTTTTTTCTAGCATGTTGCCACTTTTTTGCACTTGTCTAAAAGATTGAGTATCTTCAGCAATAATTTCTGACTTTGTAAAAATGTTAACTGTGTTGTTCAGTGTGCAGAAAGCAGCAGAATCTACAACAGAACTAAATTCAAAATAAATAAAGTGCAAGACCCTGCAGATAATCGCTAAAACTTTGGCATAGAAAAAATGCATTTCAAACAGTGTAGAAAAATGGGTCTGTCATTGGAATTAACAAGGAATGTTAAGGCACATTTTTAAGTTAAAAATAGAATAGGCAAATCTATTACAACTTTTAGTAATAAATCTCTATTTGACTTGTTATTTCCAACTACTATTTATTGTTTCTACTTACCTTAAAGAAAGTCATGGTTGCCCCATCTTTGACCACACCATACTCAATCTTGGTCTGCTTGGCAATGTCATCAGCTGAGTCCACTGGTGAGTCCATTCTCTCCACAGTAAGAAAAGCTGCTAAATTAGCTGTGTAGGATGATATGATGATGAGTGTGAAGAACCACCAGATCCCACCAATTATCCTGGTCGACAGGGCTTTGGGCATCAATTCTGAGCCTGTGTGCAACATACAGAAAGTATTGAGCAGTTAACACACCGGTACTGCAGCTGAACTAAACAAATTAAGTAACATGATCACTTTTGTTTCCGTTAATTAGACTGCAACTGTTTTTGGCAGTGCCGCTGGTGTTGATCAAGGTACTGTCAGTGAGGAAACAAGAACTGAAGCCAGCATGGTAGGATAGCCAAACACTAAGTTAAAAATATAATAATGGTAAATCTGACGAAAAAAGCAAATTTTTCTTCCAAATTAATTGTATTTTTTTAAAATCAAATTTCTCTCTTCAACTTTGACCCATTGAAACCTGACGTATCTGTTGATGATGATCTGATGTGTCTTTTTCACACCGGCAGCAACCTTTGAATGGTTTTACCTTCCAAGTCTGATGCAACATAAATCTCATCATTTTCAACATGCAGTTTTTCTTGTCTTTTTTTGGTTTGCTTCTTTGTTAAAATAAATAAATTGAAGAGCAAGGCCAACCATTTATAATAATAACCTCCCAAAAAGGTTTTCTTTAATATTTATTTTTCAGAGGCTAAAAAAAAAAAAAAATGCAGATAGTTTTGAGTTTTCCAGAAAACCAGCAGAAATAGGGATGTTTTTTTTCAAACGCAGCTCAGGTGTTTGAATGCAATTAAAATCAAGCCTTTGATATGACCGGGTTGAATATTAATTAGAACTTCACATTGTCTTCAGTTTGTATTAATATGAATGGAAAAACAATATAATTGCATACAAGTGGAAAATTAACCAAAGCCTTAAATAAATATACAATAAAAAACTATCCTTAAGAAATCTCTCAATATATAGTTCTAAGTACAGTGATGCAGCGATGCCATGGCAACAGGAATTATTTTATTGTCACAAATGACTTAAAAGGGGGATTCTGCAATCTGTACACCAACAAAACTACACTTAATACCTTTTTATGGCTAAAGCACTGCTAGCACAATGTTGATAAATCTGATAATGATAACAGTGATTGCGGTTGTCATATAAGTTTATTCCTTTAGAAAAATATGGGATTTGAAACATCATTTTCACATTATGATATTGTAAATCAAGTCATCATAGCCCGTATAAAGAATGGAAAAAGATCAAGATATAATACCTCGACAGACACAACACCTCTGCATAAGCCTTGACTTTGAGTGGTCCTCTGCTGAGTACTGTGTTTACAATAGCTCACTGACTGGTGTTAGAGTTACTTTATATCTCATCTCTGACAACCTTTAAAATACCCTTGTGCTTTGTGCACTCTGTTACTTTACTGAGAAGATTTATGAGGGCAATTCTGAAGAGTAACAAGCCCACAGAAGGGGGGCAGAGTGGTCAGCTGTTTAACCTCTTCCACCAAATTTGATTGGATTTGTCCTTTGTGGTTTGACAAAGACTCTACATGGTTACAAACACGGGAAGACAGTAGCATCCTTTAATTCACAATGACTTCAGAGAGGCAAGCTCCAGATGCATTCTCCGGTCACACTAAAAATGAATTGAAGGAACGGGTAAGTCAATTGAATTCCACACAATAAAGGACTGTTGTCAGCAGGGAACAGAACATGTCACTGCATCACAGCACTCCAATAAACACAAACAGCAGATCAGTCATACGGTGCCAGGAAAATAAAACGGTGTCGATATACAGTAGAATACAGTTCTTTGAGGAAGATCTCATCTCTTGATAACTAAGAAAATATAAATGTGCTTCCAGGGAAAACAATTTAAACACTCATCTGTCTCACTGCAGTAGCTGATGCACACACAAGAGTAGATTTTATTGAGTTATGTTAAATGAAATGGACATGTTTACTTATATGAAGAGGTATATATATATATATATATAGATGCTTGAAAGATCCAAACTTATCCATCAGTGAAAACCACAAGATGTGTTCCTTTTAGACTTGATCAGAAACTTGAAAACAATATTACAAATAATTGTTTCAGGCTATTTCCTCAGGGAGGGAATTATTGGGACAGTATTTCAAACGTTACATCAATAAATAGCCATAATCCCTGGTGGTGATTGCCTCACATAATAACTAGCTTTTGATACAGCTACTTGGAAGAAAAAGTAACTATTGTGAAAATATTCAATTTAAAGTTGAAGTTGGATGCAGCTGATTTAGTTGTTTGGGTATGTTAATCAAAATAAACAATGTTGATTAACAATGTATAGAACTTAAAAGAATGTGGCACTGAAGATCTTATGACAAAGAAATCCGTCAGATTATATAATTTTTTCTGAGCTCTTTCCTGTTTAATGCTTTGACATCAGAGGTGAAAGTTTCTGTGTATAAAAGGCAAGTTTCCTGTATGGATAAACACGTTCAGTCATCAAGGCAAGTGTCAAAACATCCCAAAGCTGCAGGTACAGCAATGTCTATCATTTATTTATACGTCTGTACCATGAAAGGAGGTATAGACAACTGTTGTGTTTCAATATGTGAGGTCTGATCACACTGATCTGATGATCACACTCATTTGAATAAAAATTTCATGGGGATCTAGACGGGTAGGTTATGCTGATCCGATCAGTGTCAATGAAAACACATATTCCGAATGTCAGGTAGAAATGTTAACTGTGCATGCATGTTACATCAGCCGAATATCAATATATTATAATCCAACACTTTACGTTACGGCTTGTATTGCACTCAGTTTAGTAGATGACAACAAATATGCATATGCAGTGGTGTTTGTTTACACTGGAAATCACTGTTTCTTCTTCTACTGCTGTTTCTATGTCTGAAAATGCATGTCACGATTGGGATAACTTTTTAAGGGTCCTCTGGCTAAATTAGGCAGCCCAAAAGCATATTTTAGACAGCACAATAAGAAATAAGGTAAACACCAGAGCCCTCATTTAACAAATGAATGTACAACGGAAATCTGTGTGCACGACCATTTCCACGCAAGGTTCGGCATTTATTAATTTGGACATGAGTGTAGAATACTATCAAGTCTCGTGACAGGTCTAAGATCGTGTACGTAAGTCTGAGTCAGTGTGGAATTGCGATGCAGCACAGCAGACCCCGAAAATAATAATTAAACAAACCTCAAACCGCCATCTAAGCACAAGCAGCCACATATTGAATACCCAAATTTAACCCATTTGCAAAAAAGCATGTTAAAATGGATTTCCAAAACGAATAAAATAAATTTAAAACAGCTTACTGATACAACTTGGAGTGCATACTTGAAAAATTATTTGTGAAAAAAACACATATGATAAACAATCTAAGCCCACACATGACAATTATAATAGCTCAAATTTAATGAAGAGGCCCTTGAATCCTTATACACTACAATTTGAAATAACAATGATAAATACAAACAGAAATCTGTGTTTGCAAACAAACTCATACCTATATGACAATATCATCTGATTACAATAAATCAAAAGCATCTGGTAAGATAGTTGATTTGCCCTGTGGTTGGTCAGATGTTTATCAACTCCCATAGTTAAAGAAAGGGTTTGATAGTTATCAGATCTTGACAATGGCAGATTTACTACTTCTAGAGGAACACTACATGCATGTTTGACGCGAACACATCTTCAGGGACCGTAGGGATCTCCTCATGGAGACTAATGACTGGCTGATCAGTCACTTTTGGCTCCTGTCTGACTGGGCAAGGCCTCTGGACCACCAATATTTAAGGGTGTAACATGTAAATGACGATGGATTTCAGCCGCTGCATTTATCGAGGTCTGATCATTTGTACGCAAGGATTGGTCAGATTCGAATCTTTCATGAATCACACGTGGATCCAATTGCAAGATCATTCCTACAATCAGATGCATGCTCATTTCCATGTTCGTTTGATAAATAAGGGTCCAGGGCTTTAAGTTGTGGACTACACCTTTTGGAGAAATACACAACTGCTCACTTCCAGTGGGTCAACACGTCCAAGAAGGTTTACTTTCATTTATGAACAAACAGCTTAAAACACATTTAAAAGAAATAAGTTAAACTGCAAAGTAAGTCATTTTAGGTTGTTTTAGGCATGATTGAAATGAAGTTAAGAAACCTAACTCAAAATTATAGCATTTGCTTTCAAATTTGAATTTCTCTCTTCTCTGAGCGCATATCTCAAACATAATTTCAAAAATTTTACATGGGGAAACCAGTTTGTGGGAAATGATCAGACAAGTATTTGTTGTGAGCAAAAGCCTACTGAGACTCCAGGAACGGATCTGAAGTACAAAAAGTGTTTGCTTTCGCACCTCCTCATATTTTATGTTCTTTTTTGTTGTCTCTGACACCTCCCTCCCACAGACAAGCTGGTAGATTCATTTATTTATTTATTTTTTATTTCCTCAAACACATCCATTTACATTTTAAACATGTCAAGGAAATGGCTTCCGCCTCGGCTGCTGTCACTACGCTTGGCAGACAAGCAAAGGATGTCTGTTAATGTGACACCAACGAAATACACACCTCTCTGCAGATACCGCTGTGCAGCATGTGTTACAAGGCCATGTAGCAGAAATGGGTGTCACCAAAAGCCCGATTCAGTGTCAGTTTAAAAACTCGGATACATCATTTACAAATTTTCAAGATTTAATTATTTTTTTTTACCTCAAAGCTACATATTAGACAGTTCTTTTTTTTGAAAATGCAATTTAGAAAATGTTGAAATGGTACATGATATGTAAAAGAAAAACGCACTTGTTCACATTCTTACCATATGGAGGTAAGCAAAAAACCCCATAAACCTTTTTCCGATGTAAAAATGTGTTTTCAAGAAACTATGAATAAGAGCTGATTAGCAGCAGCCGCTTCACTCAGCAATTGTAAATGAGAGAAACAGTGGAGCCTAAGCATTTACAGACAACACTGCCAGCCCCGTTATGAATTATGATAGAAAATTCTCCCCTGTTTGGTTTAATAATATACGCTACTAACTAGCTCATTTTGTTTTGATTCTCTCCCTCTTCTCTCTCCGTGCGTACTGCCGCTACCCTCATATTTCTCTGCCTGCACCAGCAAATTGGCAGAGCAGCTATGCAGTTTCACAAGAGTGCCGCCGAGTTTCTGTGCTTAATGAATTGCTGAATGTGTTTGCAATCCTTATGGGCAAAGATCCACAGCAGAGTCACACTAAGCCTCCTTGATTTGTCTTGTTACATTGAGGTTAAACATTTTGTTACTTAGGTCCATTTCTCCACAGCTGACTTCATTATGTAATTTCTGGCCCTTCATTTGCTTAACCATCTTAACCATCTAGGGATACCTAGCAAGTATAAACAATTCATACCCCTTCGGTTTCCAGTCAAAATAATCATATCTGGAGTTTAAAGTTTAGTAAGCCATTTTGGTTTCTCATTTTGACAACCAAAAGGATATACAATACTGTGCAACAATCATGTGCCGGTCCTTATTGTTTAATATATTCCTAGGAAATGGGAAATAGGTGCAGTAACTTATTGAAACATGTGCAAACATAAGTGGAATACAGTATCCAAGGCAAAACCAGTCTCTGCAATTCTAATGAGCTCAGTATTTGGTATAACCACCTTTACTCTTCAACACAGCCTAAAACCGCTTACTAAAGCTTTCTTATCATTTTCTTAAGTACATTTCAGGAATAGTTCTCCAGGCTTCTTGGAGCACACGCCAAAGCTCTTTTTTGAAATTTGTCTGCCATTTCTCTATGAGGATGATCCCGCACTGCTTTAAAAATGTTTTGGTTTGAGCTGAGGTGAAGGATTGATTACCCCATAAGACCTGTTGCCACAGATTTTCGGCCCACGTCTTGTATACTTTTCTCCCTGTTTGCAATTCTAAAAATGAGTGAAAAAGCAACCAATGTCCAAAATTTTGACAGAACTTCAGAAAGACCAGAAATCTACTGCTCAAGAAGACTTTAAAATATTACAAGACAGTTTAATTCTTTGGAAGCAAAATATAAAGAAATCCAGGCAGGGGGCTCAAGACTTTTGCACAATATTATATATGTCACCATTTTTTTAAAGTATGCATTGTCAGGTTAGCTAATGGTGACATTAGTTGATGGGCTACTTACTGGACAGTTATGAATGAGACATATGGACTCTGTATGGGGGGGGGGGGGGGGGGGGGGTCAAACTTTTGTCCCCGCCCCCCACGCCGAAAACCCACCCCCCCCTCCATGGCCAAAACCTAACTTTTTCAAAACCTGTTTTCCACCTT
>JBBBVU010000006.1:9175266-9190580 GCA_037177055.1 Atherinosoma microstoma
TGTGTTTACTGGAAAGATTTTAGGCCATATGCAAGCAAAGTTGAATAATTATTCATGTCACACACAGAATGAATTAAAACTGACGTCACACTTCTAAAATGGGTAACTTATACATTTACATTATGGCATTAATTTTGGGAAACTAAAACATTCCAACATTTTCTTTTTGAAAATTAAATATATGATTAAACAGTTTAGGAATATTTATTATTACTATAATCAACTCCTACAAAACCAAGTTCAGAATTAATTAATTTCTTATTTGTGCATAAAGTTGCTTTTATATGAATTGAATTTCACCGCATTATTTTTTTTAAATCAAGTGTATCTCAAATGAGGACAAACAGGTTTTACTACAAATCTTTTAGTGCAAATCCTTATTATTCATTTATGTTAATTCTCTTGGCATTCTGTTTGGTTTTTTTTTGTCATCTGTCTCTGCCTGTCTCTACACATGGCTCGTCAGTCTCATGACCTTTCATAGCCATTTCCAGGCGTTTACCTTTGCAAAGTAGGGCCAGCTGGCACATCCTTCTAACTTAAAAAGAGATTGGTTTTCACCAATCTACGAGGACATTTTGGAATTGTTTCTATATATTTGGAGAAAATCCAAATGGAGCAAATGGGGCATTTATAGAAGACTATTTGATGTTAAACATAGGATTTACTATCTCAGTGCCCATGTTGGTGAAAATGAAGGAAAATGTCACCCATTGCAACAATGACTTTTCGTTTTTTTGTTTTGCAGTTGTAGGGATCAAACACAGCCCTATACCACACACAAATAAAGGTGTATTAGGCTTAGTCAACATGTAAAAGAGTCACAATTTTGTCAGCTTTGTTATATCTAACATTATATAAAATTACAAATGAACCATTTGTTATTATACTGAATAGACTCATGAAGTCATTTCTTTTATTTGAAAATATAAAGCCAATATAAAGAAGAGAAGCATGTAGATTCACCTACTGCAGGGCCCTGCATTACAATGAAAAATTTCTATATGAAAAACAATCATCATAATGCACTAGCAGAGTGTAAATGTTAATCCAATTAACCCATAACAATTATAAAGAAAAAACCCGAAACTCCCTTTTGATATCTGTATTTTCTTAAATCGATTTCTTCAGGGTTTGACTTACAGGCAACATGCAGAATGATTTTCCTGAACAATATTTTGCTATATCTTCATTTCAGCCTTTTTTTCATTTTAAAGATAATGGCTGATGCAAGTATATAAAAAGGCGGCGGTAATTTGTGATATGGGTTGCAGTACAGATTGTATTGTGTTATCCATCCATTGCTGTATAATCTGTGCCTTTGAAGAAAGACACCTTGCAACATAATAGTTTTCAGTGAAGATCTTGACACCTGTCTTTCATTTAAAATGAGCTCTCACAGTCCTCCATATCCATTATATACAATGTACCGCGTTTAGCTGTCTAGGTTGGCTTTCAGAAAACAATTGCAACAATTTAAGATGATTCTGTACTCAAGTGAAGCCACTCTCAAATTAATGTAGTATCACAATGAGGAATGAAGATAGAGGAGTGCAGCTGTTTGCTCTCAAGGCCCAAAACTCCCTCCAGCGCCTGTTTTTCTAGAACTTCCTCAAGCACCACTTTGCATGCGAAGCAGCAGGAAATGCAGTCAGTGACGCTAAAAAGATATTCATCGTATTCATGACCAAAAAAAGGAAGAAAGAGGATCTCCATCCATATTAATTGTAACCGACTTACAACAGCCTGAATTTCATCATTCATGATATATAAAAATGCTGATCATAAACTATAAATAACCCTCTCTTATGCAATTCATATCAAGTGTGTATGTTTTTTTTCTTCTTTTTTTGTGTAGTTGAATATGATAATTAGATGAGTTATTCTTTCTTACTACTTATTCAAAGGCTGTTTTAAGCTGCTTTGCCAGTTCCAAAGACTTCACACAGGAAACCAGAAATTGCACCCTGAATGGTACTGTGCAACTCAACTGGAGGTTCTTTTTGTATTCCTCCTCCCACTGCTGGGTCGTTGAGAGCTCATGCAGATATAACTGCTTTGATAACTACCCAGCAGCTAACACAGTATGATAAACTGGCTCATGCACTCAAACTTTAGCCTATAATGATACTTGTGTAAAGTAAAATGACAACTGAAAACCTCATGGAGAAATGCCTGAAGGACTGAAAGGACAAATAACTTGAAACTTCCGTGCTTACCTGGCAATGACAAAAAGAACACAGCTAACACCCAGGTAGGCCAGAAGAATGTAGACCCAGATGTCTGGAGTCATGGGGTTCAGAAAGGAGAAGAAGCCGTTGTTGGTGGAATTGGGTTTGCGATACAGGATGCTGATGCCGGTGTTCATAAAGGGTTTGGTGAAGTCAATGAACTTCTCACGAACGTAGGTAATGGTGAGAGGAGCAACTGCCAAGTCTGCTCTCTGTGGTGGAAAATCAAAGAAAAAAAATGATCAGTTTGTCTTTTTATTTTGACAAATTCTTTAGCAGATGTAGCGCTGTCTGTAGGTCCAGTAGTCAGTCCAGGTTGAAATATCCTAACGTGTGTTACTAAGAGAGGCCATCTCTAGTCCTAAATCTAAAATCTAAAATAACGATCAGATAGAACGCCAAGCAACTTAATACACATATTTATTCATTTCAATTCTTTCTACATCAAGACAGAAAGTATAAATATGTGATATGGAATTTGTTGAGGGAAACATCCTATCACGTACAGTTGTGAAATTATAATCCAGAGAGAAATGTTTTGGTTTTTCAGTGGCACCTTTGAGAGAAAAAATCAACATCTAATATATTGTGACAAGAATTACATATGACATCATATATACATGCAATGCAAGCAGCTGAGCATTACAGGATAAGCTGCTGTAACCTATTACATGTGTATGACTGCATATTCAGAAGGTTACATTTATATCATCCCCAAACCCCCCACCCACCTCTCCCCTACACGATGGCTGGACAAGAGGTTAATGAAACCAGCTGCTTGGTTCACGCTAGGATACCTCTTGCCTTCCCAGAAATGACCCAACTCACAAAGGGGAGGCCTTCTTTACTTCCTACATACTGAGTAGATGGAGAATACGGGAGCTTGTACCAAAAATAATTCACCATTCTGCATTTTTACCACATGAACTTAGTTCCTGAGCTTATTTGTGGGCATAAATATAAAAAAAACCTGAAGACCCAGGTCAACAGCAATTAAAGTAATTGAATAAACATGCAATAAAATTTAAATGAAATTGAGCACAATGAGTTACACGTTATATTCCTTTATAATTTATCATTCTAATTCTTTTTGTGTGTAAGCACTTTAAAGCATGTTTTTTTTGTTTGTTTTTACTTCCTGTTAAGACCCTCGGGTTGTTGTCAGTACGAGTTAAAATTTCTCCGTTGCTTCGACAGCTCCTCTGTCAGACTCATGTGATAACTACAACATATCAGTCAACAAAGGTCAAAACGAAAACATTTCCACTTTGTGTGCAGCACCGCAGATTACGTGCGCCTGTGGTCCGCACCATGGTGGTTAAATAAGCATTGGTATCTGGAGAGATAGAAAGATGGCAAAACCAGTGCATCCTGCTGTGCATCCGCTGTCCCTCTTAAACTATTCAAATTTGCACATCACATACTACTCCCTATGTCCTCGACTGCCAACTGCAGCTTTGGACCAACCTGCCACTCAGCCGTAAGATCAACCAGCATGGAATTTCAGAGATCCCTATGGCGAGCTAATATACATGCTGCATGTCCTTGTTCTGCTTTCTGCTTATGTGTGCAAACTGGGCCAAAGCAAGATAACCTGATAGCGCCCCACTATGTGCCACGTGGCAAGATGTTATCGGGGTTTGCAGATGGTGGGCATAGTGTGCTTTCCCTCCAGATCTCCTCATCTGACCACAGACTTAAGGAATAATGATGTTACAATTAACAACACAAAAGCAAACACTAAACATATGCCCTGTTATTTGCAGCTATACATTTCCATGGATGCTTCTTGAATTAATTTTTACCAACACATGCACACTAGTGCTATAGTGCTGCAATGCTGATAGTCTTGCTCTTTGTTTAGGTGTTTAGTCTAGACTGAAGTTCATATTTTGCTTTGGCACAATATGTTGTAATTGCAGAAAACACATTGTGCTGAACTATGCAGCGGTTACTGCAGATAACAGATTGCAATTTTTTGCTACAAGGATGCTGAGGGAATGTAAAAACATCTCATTGGGCAGTTTTTATGCATGGTCCCCATATACGGCCGGTCTGTCCATCTATCTTTCTCTCATATAGAAAAATATTGCTATCAAAACATGATTTGTGTATTGGAAATATAAATAATGAATATTGCTTTGTGTAAACACAAGAATGTCGCAGCCTGTCACCAATTTATTTCAAGGCGCTTTGGCAGGCAAGACAGAAATGTTTTGGCTTTTGTGACCGTTAAACTTGTGTCCTTGCAGCTATAGGTCAGGCATGTTCTTGTCCTGTTAACTCAAATCAAAATCACACTTGTCCATCCACTTGTAAACATATGATGCTCACAATAAAATATATTTTAGATGAAAATGCAAAACTGTGACACCCAATTAAACAGGAACACTTCTTCCGAACATAAATCTATCTGACAATCTATCAGCACAGACAAAGAGGAAATGCACTGGCTATAACCTTCCAGTGTATCTGTCGTTGCAAAGATTAATTGCCATGAAACAAATGATGTGCTGAGGACGCTATTAACATTTGCATCGCAGCATGATTAAAGTGATCATCTATTTTGACTTAATCAAGTTTAACAAGGCCTGTTGCATCATTTAGCACCTTCCAAACAATGCCCTTTGGCACAGCAGTGAGCTTTGTGTCTACAGAGGAAAATAAAGCACAATACTACACCACTGCACACAGCAACATCACACTTTCTCGTTCAGAAGCATCACTTACATAGGGAGTTAATCTCATAATTTGATATCCATAGATAAATGTTTTACTCTGTTTCAGTCACACTGTCTTCACTGAGTGAAAAGCTTGCACTACAGAAAGGAAGGCTTACAATTTATATTAATAAAGTTGAGCCTTGTTCTTTAACAGTTTATTGCAATTCTTTAATGCAGTTATGATTTATAAGGGTACAGTAAGGGAGATGGTTGTGGGAATCTATTAATTATGTATTTTGTGATCATTTGCAGCTGAAACATAATTTCTCCTCTTTTCAAACTCAGACCTTCTCTAACTCAGTAACATTTCTATATAAAGCCACTGATTTCCAGTAAAATTTTATACAGCTTATCTATTTCAATATTTAAGAGAAGGGGCAATAAGGTTTAAAGTGGTTAATCAAAGTGGTTAATTAAAGTCAATACAAATACAAGCTGATGAGAAAATAAATATGGCTGTATTTACTTTCTCTTTCCTGTCACATAAGGTGTAAATAACAAATGAAACTGATGTTTATGTTTGTGGATATGCTGATTTCCCTCTAAATCGGCATCCATGCTGTTCTCTCATAACATCTCAGAGTCAGATCGGTTCAGCTTACCATTAAGTTTATGTTTCGAGTCTGCTGAATTATGATCAACTTTTTCTTACCAGCAGGGTTAGGAAAGCAGTGGACCACAATATAAAATCAACGAAAAATCCACAAAGTTATCATCTTGCATCCTTGGTCATGATAAGTGATAAGAAGCACTAAAAGCAATAACCAGCAGCATAGATGCTTATCTCGCCCTCTGCTGCTGTTTGGGAAAGCAATAGATGTAAAAAGGCTGAAAAGTATACCCCAGAACTAATGTTTTAATGCATGGCTTTATATCCATTTGTCTGCTATGTCTATTTTTTTAATGCTATAAACTAAAAGCAAATGTAGCTACATGTTGCTACATATTTGTGGTTAATAGCTTACATTTATATCCATGCTCAGCATAGAGGTCCCATCACCAGATGCTACATCTTTACAAAAAATTATTTTAAGTAAACCTCATGTCACAAACAACAACAGAATAGAATTGCTCTTTTTTTCCCCCACTTTCTCTGGGAGCTAATGAACAGACTCACTTTGGCTAAATGCACATCCTCCCTTTAAATTCATGCAAATACATTATGTGCTGTTAAATGATGGAGTCATGCATCTCCATTTTGTGCCAGCCTTCTCTGCCTTTGGTAATCCATTTGTTCCTCCAAAGGTTATTGTTATCAACATAGATCTGGCAAAAAGCTGGGATGTAGAAATGAAGTGCAGCAGTAGGAGCCAACCTTTTCCAACCCTTTCAGCACCAAGCCATTGACTCCTGCCATACAATTCCCTGCACTAAATGCCACTTAAGCTATTACAAGTTTTCAGCTGAGTACAGTTCTGACCTGATGGGGCTGAGGACAAAGGGAGAGCACCGACAGGGACACTTATGAAATGCCAGCTGAGAATTGCCACCATCACTTGGATGTGAGGCTGTTTCATGGCCACTGAGGCTTAGTTTGACACAGACAGCGGCGATGGCCCACTATCCTCAAAAAAGATGATTCCCAGTATAATCACTTGAATCCATTCAACTAGTATCACATGATTATATGAGATCCCTGGTTTATCCAGCTGCAGGAAGTGTCTTGTCTCACTGAGCGGCATCAACACACTTGTAACTTTTAGGCAACCTTGACATAATTGTGCCATAAATGTAACTGACAGCTTGGCTGGCTCTTCCGGACTTGTACTCAATCATATCTATATCACTGTCCACATGGAGGACACAACCTGCAATTCAGTTCAATACCATACTGCTGTAAATTGAACAAAACAAAGGTTTTTTTTCATGTCTTTATGCATTCATCACAGATATGCACCATACAGTGCATGACAATTCTAATAAACTTTCTTTTATTTATTTATTTTTTGTTGTTGTTTTCTTTTGGGGGAAAAAAACAGACAAAAAAATCCTGACCAATATGTTTACCTGAAGAAGGAAAGGAAGGAAGAGGAAAAAAAACTAGCTTCACTTTGCCAAAACCATTACACAATTTACATGTTTGCTACTGTGCTTTCCTGTAAGCTTTGTGTGTGCCTGGCAAATGCCAAAGCCAAACTGATATCATCTAGCTCATATCCATTATAATTCTAATTGGGATTTTGCATAATTTAAACAAAACATACTGTGTTAATTAGGGAAGACTGCAGGTGCTGGCAGCGTTATTCTTTTACCACTGTACCAAGCTTGCTGTTTCCGGTCCTTATGCTAAGCTAAGTTAACCAACTAATGGCTCCAGCTGCATTTAAGTGGCTTCTTCATAGTTATTGCCAAGAAGGGAAGCGAATTAGACAAAGGATCAAAACTTACATGTTCAATAAGTTCCCTTATCATGCCATTCCACTGTCCCTTGTCATCCTGAGAGCCATATTTCCCATCAGGCACCAGCCGGATCTCGTACGTGAAGCCAAGGATGTTGGCCAGCTCCTTCAGCAAGTCGATGCAGAATCCTTCGAAACGGTCGTTTCCAACCAGAGCCTTGTCAGACTTCTTAAGCATGACATATGGCTCCTCCTGCACAAACCCAAAAGATCAAATGAGAAGCCATGGTGAGGTCAGCTTTTTCAATTTGTTTCAGCACATGCACCTAATTGAAGCAAAGTGATCTGAGCTGACGAGTCGCTGTTGCACTTAACAGATAGTGACAGCAGATTCAAGTTGTGTGTGTAGATACAAGCAGTGTTAAAATATGAGAGAAGGTTGAGGTTTATCCCACACAGATACATTAATGAAAGAAGGTTTGAGAAAGATTAAGGCAGTAATGAAAAGGAATTTCTACTGCTTCACCATCCTTCATAATGCTCTCCAAAACACAAAAGTAATGTTTAAACTGTGAGCTGACCAAAACCTTCTGCCGCACATTGTGGTGCATTGACCTATTTAGCGTGAGCACAGGTTGGTTCATTTTATGGTCAGGTAGCTGACACTCTAGTGGCATGTAATACCCTGCCTGGCTGCTCATAATTTGGGCTGTATAAAAGGCTGATTAGGAACAGAATGCAGCAGTGAATGGAACATGCCCATGATGGTGCCTTCATCAATTGTCACCAACCTCCAAGGGAGAGCAACTGAGCTGATGCCCACAGTGACAATGACTAACACTGAATCGCTCATAAATGATTTCCTTTATTTAGTGCATGTTACCATTTCGCTGCCAGATAGACTTGCACAACCTGCTGTGCATTTCAAAACATGTTGGCCAATTTATGCAAAAGCCATAGTACAATTTATTGCCCCCAATAGCCAGAAGTATAATTTACTAACTGAGCTCAGAAGCAGAGTAATTGATTCTCTTGTGAAGGTGACCCCGTACATTGAGGTTTTTTTTTCCTTTTCTTTTTCTGTGTGTGACACTTAGGGGAAATATGCAGTCAAAAAGGTAAAAACATTAAGCCACAAGACTCTGCATTCCCTTAGGAAATTACTTTTATAGGAGAAGGCAAAGGTGATGAGGATGTCGGAGAAAGAAGGAAAAATCCAACCCTGTGTGCTCATGGTATATGGATAAACATTGTTGAAGAAGGTTAAAGTAGTAAATGTGTCCTAAAATATTCTCGTTAGGAAGAAATCCCTAGATATAAATACAGTATATGAAGAATAAAAAACCTCATTGTTTGTTATTAAAATACTGTTGAATGCCACTTGGACATAGCAGTTTATATGGCCTCTTGAATAAATAACAAGATGTGAACATTTGCTGACAATGCATTTAGAGAGCAAATGCGTAGCCACAAACTTTACTCAAGTTGTCCAATTAACTTGATCAAAAAGTTTGCATGTTAAGGGAGAGAGCCATTACCATCTGTTTCTAGCCTTTCAGTTCTTGCTATTCCCCAAGCTTTGGACTCAAATCAAAGTGTTTATATCAGCTCTACCCTAACAGTCACAGCATGGGCGTGCATAACAGATAGAACAAGAAGGTGGGCCTGCGCAATGGCATTACAGTCAATGGAGTGCAGACAATTAATGTAACGGGAAAAAAGCAAAAAAAAACCCAGAAGGATAAAAACACATTAAGTGCCTTAATTTCTTCTGCAAAGTTATTACTATGAAACTGTCAGACGTCTTATTTATGCATCACAGAGAATCAGTTTGATGTCATTTCATTACACTACAAGGGATTGATATTAAAGTTAAGTGTCTTTTCTACAGCTTGAGAGTTTTATGTTCTTAAACTAATGTTTCCCAAAGAAAAACAGCAAATGAAGGACATTATGTGGTTTAACACAAAAATGATCCAAAAGGTTTTGTGTCAAAGTGCAATTGCAACACCTGAAGAAAGAGGAAAAACAAACATGTAGTAAATAGCACTCTCACATTAGACCAGTAAACAACACTTCCCAGACCAGTAGTTCAACATGAGAACACTTAAATCCTTGTTCCATTTCTCCACTCAGAGACAGAATAAACATAGATGGCATATGATAGGCATTAATTATGCCACACCAAGACCTTGCTTGTTATAATTATAGCTTTGTAGTCCAATATAAGCATAATAACAGTGTTTGTCATTGTAGCTTGAAGGGGTTGTATGGGGAATGTCTGTTCTACCACCTTCCTGATAGCTCTAAAAAAGCACCAATGGACAGGGACAGAGTTAAGTACATACAACTAAAAAATGAATGGTGATGTGGGTTTAGAGGAGATATCACCCAGGTCATGCAATATAAATGTGCAATTAATGCATTCCCTGAACTACTTTGTTGTATCATACCAGCTCCATTTTTGCTCGTCTTTCCTGCTTTTTGCTGCAGGCTTTTGAAAGCCGAAGGATCTACTGAGTTTCAGTTTCAGTTGCTGCAATACATAACAAAAGCTGCACTGGTTGTGCTATGATTCAATTTGGCATATATGAAACATATTCCGTAGCAGTCAAAGAAAAGAGACGTAACCTGAGCACAAAGCTTTTTTTTTAGTATTGAATTATGTGCAAAATAAAATGTGTCTGATTCTTTCCTGACTGCAATAAATATCACAACTATGAAGAACTAATATGATACCTAAGAAAAGAGCATGGCTGGGATTTCAGCATACATCATGTGGGGAAAATGGGTAGAGGTGAAGGTATAGGACATCTTTCATACCAAGCAACACATGTGACCTACCAGAATGGTGGTGATAACGAGGGAGCGGTTAGCCAGGGAATCTGTGATGTTCATCCCTTTTCGCTTCGGCACTTCTGTGATGTTAAGACCTCCCGACACACTCCACTTCCCCACCTGTGGAAGATGAAAACAGTGTAGCTAAGTGTTCTGTGTCCGTCAGTGAGCTATGACCTCAGCAGACTCCTCCGCCAAACTTCTCCTGCTTTAGTGCCAGGTTGAACACATCTGCAGCAGCATTAGATGATTAGCTGAGTCACCTTTTATCAGCAGACTAGTTGAGGATGTGTCTTGAAAGATATGAACTCTGATGGGAAAATCATTTGAACAATGGCAAGATAAAATGACGGATTGCCACTGAATTAGTTAGAAACATAAAAGGTGTGACATGCATTTATATTAAAAGGAATGCAAGGTTATAAAAAAGCAGGAAACCATCAGAAATAGTCAATACAGCTAAATGTTTACAATCAGTTTGAATAAAATACAGGGAAAGGTTTTGGCTAGATTGCATTGTAAATGTAATTTTTCTTTGCAGTCTTACTACGATAAGCCAAGTGATTCAAACAAATAAAAAGGAGTTATACATGCAAGAAACCCTAAGGCAAAAATCTTTGCACAACGTAGAGATACACAGTGAAACATATCATTAGCACAAATAGTCCTGTGGCTGTCTGTAACAATCTCTGTTTGCAAGTCAAGCTCTCCACCAAACCCTCCTCCGCTTCCTCTATTACTACACACAGAGCTTTTAATATTCACTAGGGTTTGCGCTTGAGGTGGATCCATTTAAACCCAGTCAAACCCCACTACACACGCACACGCATACACACACAAAAGCATGAAAAATGTCTGTTAATGTCCTCCCTGCCTAATCCCAGGGAGAGGCATATGCTTAAATTTGAAAAGCACATTAGTTACAGCTTGTCACGCAACCGCAGAGGACTCCAGGAAAGATTTGAAAAATATTGGACTCCTTTTCTACTTTGAAAACTCCTTCTAATTGTACCTAATTACAATTAGCTCAATTCATTTAACATGATTAGCAAAACACTTGCTTTAAAAGTTATTTACTCGTGCAACGAGACGAAGAGTATAACATTTATTTTACCTTCTTAAGCATTCTCATGCTCAGTGAAAGCGGTACTCAGAGAACCTGTTCATAATTCCAGCATGAGCTCAAACTTAGGCTAATATTCAATTACAATGGATTAGCTGAGAAAAAAAAGTCCCCATCTTAAAAGGCTCACGCAGTTAAAGCCGATTCCTCGGATATGCTAGGAAAAGAAAAGGAGGGGAAAAAATCCAGCTATCTGAGGCACACTGTTGGATCAACGCTAACGTGCCTGAGCACAGGATTTGTCTGAGACACAATGAGAAGGCACTAATATGGCATCAAATAGTTTTTGCAAGATTATTGTGCTTCAACTTGATTGACCACATGCGGGACAAGATGCTGGTGAAAAAGAAGAGAATTATTTTAAAGCTGCAGTGTTACAAGCTCCACTCTGGAGGGTTACAAGCTGAAAATCCTCTGCCATTAAATAATCTTTAGCCTTTAAGGAGAACTTGAGGAAGTCATAATGGGACTTATCCCTATTTGATGTATTCATAATGTATGAAAGCCCTTTAGTAGAGAATAGCTTTGTATGTACCCTGCAGCACAATAAAATAAGTTCCACAATACCATTCTTTAAAATTATTTTTTTAACCCTTTTTTTCTTTTCTTTTCTTTTTTTTTTTACTTTTTTTGCAAGACATGCTTATACAGCTCATTACCTCCAAACAGCATTTTGGGCATCACCTCAAATTATCATTAAGAGGGGTGGCAATTAACACCCTAATGTGTACCCTAATCCAATTTGCTTCATGATCCACCAACTTATGTTTATGTTTCAACAGCCAATTTGCTTCCTTGTTAGGAGGTAAATGACACTGTCAAATCTGCATTGTCTGTTCCACACTGAGGAAAATATATAACATAATTTCACCTTTTTATGGTATGGTTATTGCTGATGTTCTAAGCAGTGGGTGATGAGGCATTAAGTTAGTGCTCTTATTATGTCCCACCAAAGATTTCCCTGATAACAATATATGAAACTAAAGTTACCTTTTCAAGTCCATCCTCCTTTAGGCTGACGATGTCCAGATCAAAGTCTGTGCGTAGACCAGTCGTCTTGTTGAAGGAGAGTCTTCCAGTCAAACCATCCCAATGGGACTGAAAGATAAAATTTCTGTACATTTATACCTATATTTGTAAAAGAAGAAATCCCACAGAACAAGTTTATTTTTTGTCATGTGGAAAGTAGCCTATATAAGGACCATCTCAACACCTCAATCACATGTAATCAATAGCTAATAATAACTAATAATCTCCAAATGAAGATGTAGGTTTACATCTAAAGAGTGCAGCGCTGTTCTAAGAAATTGCATTTTATTCTTTATCTGCACTAAATACTTTGACAACAATAAACAAATAAGTACAGATAAATGTCTAAGTCCTGCCAACAAGTCGCACTACAAAACACTTTATCTTTGACTTGGAATAAATTCACACTCACACATATACAGACCAAAAGCACAAACACAAACTGCATTTGTGCATTTCCTTTTTTTAATTACATTTTACATCTCAATGCCTCCGATGCATTTTCCCTCCAGACTACGGAGTTAATTAACAACCATCTCCTTTTGCTTGATTCACTGCGAGGGGGGCAAGGGAGTGGCAAGGGTGACATATAACTGCCCTCTATTATGATTCCCTAATATCCGCCACCTCCACAGATGAGTGCGCATGCAAACACATGTCATTCTTTGCCACATACCTGTTTTTCTCACATTTACAGAGTCAGCCTTGTGTAAGCGCTGATGAAACAGACTTTAGTGATTATCCTTGCCCTTGCATTTGTATTGCATTGTGAGAGAATCCTTACTTTCAAATGCTGTGGTAAGATTTTTTTTTATTCAGTCTTTTGTTTGAAGAAAGTGATTTTTAATTGGGCATTGGTGTCACTTTCATTCCGTCACAGTCTGTGGTAAAAGCACTAGATCTTTAAGATGCCTCAGTACGATAAGGTAATCCATCATTGTGTGTTGAGTTACAGCACTTTACTGATATTTAGAACCTAAAGTGTGACAACCCCACAACCCGCTGTCTGTCCAGCCTGTAGCTTACCAGAACTTGTTGTGAGAAGATCTAAGCTTCAAGGAGATATCCAGTGCACTCTATTTTTCAAAACCTCCCACACCCCCTTCCCTCTGGCTTATTGCCATCGAGGTGGGTGGCATGTTCAAACAGCTTTAATTCAGAGAGTGACATATATGCCGCAGCCATTTCACATCCGTAGGGCCAATTCGACCTTCAAAACATGTCACACTCCTGTCTTGGTGCCGGCATAAATCAGGACATAGTTAATGTTTTCACCAAAGACTGTGGGATGTTTGAAATGTTTAAGTCACAACTACAAATTTCTAATACACTTCCTGAAAGTACATCTGCTTAAAATGGGAAGCAATACTAATTTGTTTAATCTAACTGTCACAGATACACACAAGCCATGTTTGTTGTGCATCATAATGGTGTCAAGCCTATATGCAATCATGGGTTTGCATATTTGGCTGACAAGCAAAATTGTTATTACAGTTCTGACACAAATAATTGTATTAATGGGTTCTGTGCCAGACTGTGTGTAGTTGAAAAAAATTTAAATATGGGGCATAAGATACCCGAGAGCAGCTTACACAATAAACTCTGGGAGTTGTTGAATACCTGAAAATGGTTGTAGCAGTTATTTCAGTCAGTTCCCATTAGCTGGTTACAATACAGGATTATATAACAGGGTTCAATGTGCATCACATTTCCGTTTGCCTTGAACTGGGCTGTAAAATTGGTGGTCTCTCAAAGGTTCTTCATGGTAGCTCTTCTTTTTATAAGACTTTTGGAGCAGCAGGAATAAGAGGTTTGTTGGAACAACATGTATGCATAACGGCCTCGAGGTGCAAACCTCATCAGTATTTCAGAAAACACAAGTAATTAAACAGAAACACATAGAGAAAAACATCACCAGAGAACATAAAACTTTTCAGGGGACATAACAAAATGGAAAATGAAACAACAGAAACAAAATCAAGAGAACATAAAATAAATTTCATTAATCACAACAACATTTCAGAAAATGAAAGTTTTAAAGAAATTTGTTTTCTGAAATGTTAACTGTCTTCATTTATTGGAGTTCTCTAACATTTTATTGTGTTATTTGTTCCATAGTGTTTTTGTCTCATGTTGTTGTTTTCAGGCAAAACAATACAGATGTTGGGCAGTAACAGTTTCCCTATTCTAGCAACAGACCACTGCAGGTTTAAGAAGAAATTCATACTCTAAATTCATTATGTGACACTAATAAAAGTCAGGATTGTGTCTCTCTCTGGACTGACCAGTGGAGACAGAAGGCACTAGTACTAAACTTCAGAAATCAAAGCAAAAACTTGAAAATACTTCCCAGATTGAGGTGTACCTGACAGAAAGCAAAACTGCCTCTCTTTAGTCTGATGCAAAGAGATGAAAAATGTTTTGAACACATGCCATCCTTGCTTCTGAAAAGAAGGTGGATAAAAACCAGAGATTCTGAATCATTCTCCTATATCTCTCTTTGCAGGTCAAGCAAAAATTATATTTTGTTTCCTACTCAGTGAAGTTAGCTGAGGATTTGGGTTGTGCCAATTCCAAACGCTACATTATTTGAACACGTGGAGAGAATGAGTCCGATGCCACAGAAAAATATCAGGCTTTGTTCTCTCAACGAAGCTCTCTGCTGGTGACGAAAACCCTTAGAGTAGCAACAAGCTGTGACCATTAAAAACCTCCAAAACACCCACAATTTCTTTCAAGCAGTGCATTAGGACTAAAAAAGGTTATACTTTTCTTTTTGAGGCCAACTTACCATTGAGCTAAGCTACAAGCCAGGTCATTGTTTACCCCATACTTAGCTTCAAACATTATGGTACTCAAGGCTGGAAGGGGAGTGGCCACCGAAAACATGTATTTGTGGTCAGCCGGCATTCTCAGCCGGCATTTTACAATTTCCCTTGGGATCAATAAAGTATTTACCTATCTATCTATCTATCTATCTATCTATCTATCTATCTATCTATCTATCTATCTATCTATCTATCTATCTATC
>JBBBVU010000006.1:9214783-9230954 GCA_037177055.1 Atherinosoma microstoma
CCCTCGCCCCAAAAGAGAATCGAGACACCCCTTGGTCTCTCATGAACGCGCAAAACAGAGGGGAAGGGCTAAGGGGGGGAATTGAGATTGGGCCTTAATGTATTTAAGATACAATTCAATTCAGTTCACTCAAAGATGCTTTACAGCTGGTTGCCTTGCTTTGTGAAGTTTTGTCAGATCTCAGCAGCTACTGGGTGAGGCGCCAGGGTACACCCTGGACAGGTCACTAGTCCATCACAGGGCCAACACAGAGAGACAATCATTAAAGCTCATTCACAGAAAGGCTGAGGCAACAGTACTTACCATCACACCGCCATGCAACCCAGGAAGTCTGTGTCAAAAAACTCAATTAAGAACTTTATTAAGAACAATTACACATCCCTGCACTGGAATAAGAGGGTATAGAGAATTAATGGATGAAAAACAGAATTCCCCACTAAAGAATGAGTAGTTTAAAAAACTTTAAAAAACTTTAAAAAGCAAGGCAATCAACTGTGAAGCTTTTTTCAGTAAACTCAACAATGAAAAAAAAACATGTAGTGTCAACCTAAATTCAGAGTGTAAATTTAATCAAAAAAGAAGTTGGACAAACTTGAGAATACAATTTATATTTACCCAAGCAAATTAAGTTGAGACAACTAGTGAACGTGAGTTGCCTCAACTTTTTCAGAGTTAAATTCAACTCAACAACCTTGAGTTGTTTCAGCTCAAAGACATGAGGACATTCTTGAAATGAAATTTAAGATTCTACTTTGAGTTACCCTCTTAATTTATGTTCACACAACAACAGAACCCCTTAAAGCCCATATATGCTCGATACAGAACACGGACACGCAGACGGACAGACAGTTTTGTCCATCTCCTGCGTCAGTAACAAGCATAATTTGGTCCATTTTCAGGGTGGTTAGCCATCTGTCGCTTGACGCAGAAAACGGAACAATAACACCGGAAATTGCTGGGGCAGTGGTAAGTCGAAACAAACCAGAGAAGAAGATGAGGAACGGGAAGAAGAAATGCAGAAGAAGAATGAAGACGAGGATAACAACTGTATAAATTGCCCAAGCTTATGAAGAAAGGCTATGAAAGTGTTTAGGGGGTGTTGGGCGGTTGGAAACAACTTCATAGCGGTGCACTACTGCCGCCAACTGGTGTCTGAAACTGATGTCGGATCACGGGAATGAACTCTGAACTCTGCACTGCTCACTAGTGGAGGTTAGCCATGGCAAAAGACGCAAGTTAGTATGAGGACTGTAACATATGAGAACGTCTGAAACGGACATCCCTATTTATGTATGTAAGGGAGCATAAATGGGCCTTTAGTTGAGTTTACTCAAAAAAGCTTCACAACTGGTTGTCTTGTTTCTTTTTAAGTTCACTCAGCTGTTTTAACAACTTCTTTGTCAGTGTAGTGGCTGAATGTTGAAAGACTGTCTGCAATCTTTTTTTCTTCCCTCATAGATTTTCCCCTCTAATAGATTATTATCTATTATTGACCTGACTGAGAAGACCACTGTACTTTAAATAAACATTCTTTATCTATTTGGAATATGAATCAATAAACATCCAGTGAAAGATTTCTCTGTGGGTTTAACACTTTGGGAATGAAAAACCCTCTTTATATTTATTAGTAGTACGAGGAGTTCCCACACACACACATATACACTTTCTCTCCTTGCAGCATACTGCAGATAAAGCTTGCCTCTGTCTCTCTTGTCTCTCGCACACTCTCTGCTAAGCCGACTTGAATTAGAGCATCTATTTGTCATTCAGACTGATTCACTCAGTCTTCATTGTTGCCTTAATGATGTATTTAACTTACCATTGTTACCACCGGTGACAAATAATTGTTTTTGTCAAATCCTTCATATCAATCTGCTATGTCAAATGTCTGTTTATATTTCAGACTTTGACAGGATTTATGAACAGCAGATACATTTATTTGTATGTCTCTAGCAAAAATAATGAAGGCATATCCTCAGCTAGTTTTTAGTGTTTTGCAGGATCGTGTGGAGTTTTTCTTATTTGCAAAAATTACACATAGGAGACAGGAATAAACAATACAGATGATGCATGTTCCAGCTAATTGTAAATGTTGTAAAATAAACAGCAGAAATGAAAACCAAGACAAGAAATATAACCGACATCTGAAAATGTGTTTCTTAAATTCCAAAAGCTTTTCTACAAAGTGTGAAATCAGCATTGTTTTCAGTGTCAAATATAATATGTATAGCTTTCACACAGCATAATATAATATTGCATAGATTCAATTTGGGCTTGGAATGTTTGAGTCCATAATGAGAAAGGCTGTTTTAATTATTTCTCCTGCCAGTTTACTGACTGTCCACACTGAATCTCATCCAGATTCATCGCAACTGAGATGCATTCTTATTTATTTGACACGATTAGTAGTACTCATGCAGCTCTACAATGTTGTGATACCCCCTCTGTCAGAGGACTGTCAGGTAACAACACATTTGTAAAATCTAATTTTATGCTCAAGTGGTTCTGCTTCTGCAATTTATCGCAGCTATCGCTCACCTTCTCCTCTGCTCGCTCCTGCTAGCTTCTCTTTTGCTCCCTCTTCCTCTCCAGTCTTTACCCTCTCTTCCCAGCTTAGTGAGGTATTTTGATCTCATTATCATTCTCAAACATTCACACCGGATAATCTGTCAGGGCGGGAGCCAGTGCTCTGCACCATTCAGGGCACCCTGGTCATGATTAGGGTTATTGGGGCGTGTTTGCAATGGAAATGCTTCAGGTTTTTTTTTTTTCCACTTTAAACTAGAACTAATGGGGATCTCTTTCTTCCTTCATGCCTTAAAATCATGACTTTGAATTACATCTTTCGGTGAAGAGCAGACGTTGGATACTTTATGGGGACAATTGTGGGACAACCCAGCAAGGACATGGAATTTATTAGCCAAACTGAGTAGCGGGGCACAGATGCCCTTTTAAACCACAAATCCCTTTCCAGAAAGACTGCACAATACACAGTGAACCTGCATTACACAATCCTGCTCCACAATGCATGGAACAAACAGCCACCTCCCCCATCTGTGGCCCATTGTTATCATGGAGGTAAAACCCTCCCCCTTGCCAAATCCTCACCTCAGCGCCAGTTCAATCAAAGGCTTTGCCAGATATTCAGGGGGATGAGACAATGGTAACTAATGCCAGGTGGCTGGCGGCTCTGAGCTGCGCCAAGCTACCTGTGTCCATCACCATCCCTACCCCATCTATCTCCTAACCTGCAGTCACCTTTCTTTGTCCACATATGGTGAGAGAATTATGCAGACCTGCAGCCTTGGCACTTTGTCACAGTGGGAATCAAAAAAAGGTCCACACTGTGCATGAAAAACAACTTTGGAAGGTGCACTTTCCAATAATGTGTATGTGTGTCTGTGTGAGCGTGTTTATGAAGTGGGCTTACATAAAGATAAATACAGTTACCTATTGTATCCTTGGCAACATTTGTCAATAAGTAATTTGATCATGACCCCAACCAAGCTTACTCACCAGCCAGCTCTGGCTACTTCCTCTTCCTCTGGTTTAAAAATATAGTGCACGCATATTGTGCTGTGCCTGTTATGTTTGGTCAAAGAGTAGTAAAATGCTGCTAGGCCTATGTCAAAGCTTATATTTTAATCATACATATGATTATGGCTAATCTTTTGCTTAAAATAATCGTTTTAACCTTGCTGTAACATGATACCATCCCCCGGCGATGATGCTTAACACATGCACAAGCTGGTGAAACCTCATATTTATTCTGCTGCTGGCCATCTATACCCCCTTTTGCTGTTTTTCTTTTTTTTTTTCTCTTTTTTTAACATATACTATAAGCAGCATTTATGCAAGTCTGAACATTGAAAAACCCTTCAAACATTTCTGCAAAGAGATTGAGTTTAATCTTACTTGTTGACTTTTAAATGGTAAATCTTAGACACTATTGCTGCTTCTACACGTACTGAAACTTTCAAGCAACCTCCATTTCAAGCAATATTCAAAGTGATTATTCACATTTGGGGGTTTTTCTTACCAAATATTCATGATCAAAATAAGTGAGTTATGCAATGTGTTTTGCGCGGCAATCATGATGAAACGGTGAAACAAAGAGTAAAAGTGACAGACCTCTAATTGTACTTGATGAAGCTAATAATAATGTGTTTTTAAAACATAAGTTCAATTTGCTATTTTCACGTGTGGTTTTTTTGTGTTTTTTTTAAGGCTTAAAAGGAAAATAAACCTATACGTTTAAATCTTACAGTCAATAAGATATTACATCAAATCTAGCCTTCACAGGACAGCTGAGTGCTATGTTTTTGTTTTGTTTTTTAAAGATTACTTAGTGAGTACAGGTTGTATATCTGTAAACCCAGCTACATTCCTTTTCCGGATAATTTACTTAAGAGTGGAAGTAAGCGGGTTCTATATTCCAGGCAAAGTGAATTAAGTTATTTTTTTCTAAGCATCTCAGTAGCTACTGCAGCAGAATAAAGACTGCATTCATACAGCAACATGCCAAAAAATAAAACATGTAGGTTTCTCTATCAATTCAATAAGACCACTACTTTAGCACAGCAGGGCTGCCCTGCAGATTTAAAAAATGTATGGTTATCAGGATTTGCACCCATCAAATCATGCCTAATTCTTACTCTTTACCTGGCTATTTGTGAGTCTGATAGTAAAACAGCTTTGATTTCTGCAGTTGCCAACTCTGCACATTTGTAAAAGTCTTCCTCTGATCTGAAGTTATTAAAATCCTGTCAATCACTATCACTGAAACCCCCTTCCAGATATAACTGCTGTTCTAGTCCCTTGCTCCCCTTTGTTTGTAAATGCAGGCCTGTTTTTGGTATATTAGTCTGTTAACATGTCCCGCCACACACACATAAATTTTACTTTTCCATTCACACTGTTTTCATCATGTTGTTTTTTCGTTGCAATTGAAGAAATGACACAAGTGTTAGTTAAACAGCAGCCCTGAAGGCTGAATGTAAGAGCTCTCCACGGCAAGGCTTCACTGTTGAGATATCATGTTCATATTCTTTGTATCTGGTCATTTTGGGATTCATTGGGTTTCATTTTCACAGCAGGTGGTGCTTAAATCCAATTAATCCGATAGTCAATTAAATGGGTCAATTATTTGCCATTTTGAGCTAATTGATGTCGGCTGCTACTTATTTCATATTTTTTTGTTTGTTTTTTGCAAATTTAGAAAAGGGAAAGAATAAATAGAAATAAGCCTGTCAATGTGGCTGTTGTTGCTGTACAATGATGAGGTATTTATACACATACTTTTGTTAAATGGTTGATGCTTTTTGTAAGAACCGAATAAATCTACTAAAACAAACAAATCAAAGTTCTTTATATTAAAATTCTTATATCTAAGAAAATGTTTGTTTAAATTTAGCAACAGTTTGTCTGACTTTTGTCATTGTTGGATTGCTGTATTCAATCAGATTAAAAAGATTTACATGTCTGGCTTTTGTTGGGTTTGAGTTGGTATTGTCTTACGTGGGTTTTTTAATTCAAGTTTTATATTTTGGTTATCTTTGCTTACTGTTTCTTTTTTAAAGGCATGCTTCCTTTGTTTATTCCATGTTAGTTTTGTTTTTTACCACTCCTGTTTTGCATCAAGTTGTTATCTCCCTCAGTTTGAATACTCCCTGGTTCCATTGCAAGATCTTCTGGTATTCTCATTGTGTGGGTTTTCTTTTGTTGGCCTGCAGTTAGATTTTGTCTTGGATTTATATTTGGATCTAGAGGCCTCCTACCTTGCAACACCTTTTGTTTGTTATTTTAGTAATTCAATAAACCATGTCCCAGTTTACTTCCTTGCCACCTGCAAATTAGTCTGAACTTGAATCCTCCCCCACCCTATACTGAGGCAATATATTGGCCATCAGACATTGAAAAACAAGGATTGCAAAGCAATAAGTTCCTGGACTTCTCTTGGTAACAAAAAATGGTTTAACATTGATTTTAAAACTGTGGCTGAAATTAATATAAATCCCTGTGTTTATCCCAGCATGTCCCTAACAGTCCCTGATAATAAAATGGAAAGACATTTAATTAAGGCCACATTATTGCAGTGCAGTTTGACAACCACTTAGTTACTTTTATATTTAAACACAATTAGAAAAAGAATGAGTTCAGCTACATATAAATCTCTTGACAGTACTATTATGGTCATCCAGCCTCAGAAATTAGTATATTTTGCTGGTGGCACCAGGAAAATATGGCTTTAAGTATTTTTGATTGCTTGCTGTACTTTTGTAAAATACAATACACATTTCTGGTAGGTTCCATTGCACTTTCAGTTGCAAAGAACTCAGAGCTTGAGCTTGAGTTTGGCTGCAACCCAAATGATGACAAAGAAACCGATACATCATTTATAACTAACCGAAATTATAATTGTTTAAAACACAGCTAAGATTAGGCTCATAGAACTGAACAAAGATTTTTGAGCTGAAAGGTTGACAAAGGTCTGAAGGCTTGTCAGAGTCACCCTGTTTTTCAAAGTCCTTGCAGGTGCTGCTAAATATAAACCTGCCCCACTTATTATTGGACAGACCACACATGCAAAGTTAATGTAGACAAATGAGGGGGAGGTGCTGGGCAGATCATTTGGGGCACCTCTGGCTCATTTCTGGGACATGAGGCACTCAAATGGAAATTAACTTCAGTGTGTCCACGAGAGTGTGCACATCTTCTGAATCAAGACCAATCTTAACACATCTGAATTGATGCCTGAGGCGCTCGTTTTTTCCTCCAACTTTTTTGGTGGTATGAGGAGGAAGATTCTTCCCCTCAGGCCGTGCGTTAAGGGCCATGCTCTCAAGAGGATTAGCAGAGAGCGAGGATCACTGAACGTGACGGACTGGTCAACCGGGCGACATTAAATGATAAATTCTGGGCAAAGTCTGACAATTTAAAATATCTAGATTTCAGTAAAGACATTTTTTCTCTTTACTCTTCAGCTATTGCCTTGTTATCATATCAAAATCTCAACATTACAGAAAAAAAAAAGCCATATTGCTCTGCTTCAAAGCAAGTACCCCTCATGATATTATGCATGTCAAAATGTTTGACAGCATTGATGTGATTGACAGCCGCATACAAAAAAACTCTCCATGGCAAGCTACAGACTTTCATGAGAGGATATGCAAGGTTTCTATCTGAATCCCACAAATATGCCAGAAAGATTTCCTTTTTTTATAATTCTTTTTTTTTTTCCCCATAATCTGTATTTCAAAACCTTCTTGTTAAATGAACATATCAATCTACGGCTGCCATATCAGCATTGTCCAGATAGTGAATAGGACAAAACAAAACGATCATGCAGGAGATACTGTGCGAGAAAACTGTTGCATTCATTTTGTGTCGTGAATGAGAGCCATTTATACTTAGTAAAGAGAACAAAATGCGCAAAGCTTATATTTTAGTTCTTTTTCAAACATGGCATGCCCATTGAAGGTTTATAATAAAAGCTGCCTGTTTTATCACACAGCACAAGCATTATTCCTAAGCACTTTGCACCGTCTTTTCAAAGCCGATTAGAACACGGAGAAGGAGGCCAGCTCATCCTTGCAAAGGCAGGATATTTACATTGCAGTGCTGTGTGCAGTGAATTTTAATTTGGCTGCTAACACAACGGTTTCCTAGCGGTCTTACACATGAGTGCTTAATGGCTTCGTTAACACCCTGAGGGACTTTCCTCATTACCTGATCTGGTCAGCTCTGACAGGTGCAACGAGTCTCATCACTGATCTTTGTTCATAGTGCCAAGTTCCCTCTCACCACCGACAACAGTGAAGTCAGAATCAAAGCAAACACTTGTGAGTCAAAAAGCCAAAGCATTAAAAGAAAAGTTAGCGAGGGAATAATTCTAATTAGATCAGTGCCCTTGACAAAAATATATGGCTTTACGTTAAACATCTAAATTATTCCTGTATTGCCATTTTGAGTATTTTGGATACTGACCAAGAACACCATTAAGCCATTTAAAACAAACTCATTAACTATGTGTTTCATTACAGACACTGAAGTCCTGAGATAACTTTTGGGGGGGGGGCATATTTTTAAATTGTGTTCTTTTCCTCCAATATATGAATCAAATACATCCAACTATATGCTATTCTCTATTGTTTATTTCCACATAACATAATTGAAATACCTTAATACAGCTACCCATAAAACCATTTTCACATTTTTCTTTGACAATAACTGACGGTATCTATAAATGAGATCAGATCATAATCCTATAATAACTGAAAAATCATATCTGAGCATCTCAACCTTGTGTGACAAATTCAACCAAATGAGTCAAATTAAAATACCCTGTCTTATCAAACCTATGCTCCTTATGTCTCTATTCTAAACCAAGAACTTAAAGTGTACCACTGAATTCCCTCATACAAACCTTTGCAACCAGCATGAATAATTGAACACAATTTGACAAGAAGTTGGAAAGGCATTCAAACAACAGTGAAGTGTTCTTGCCAACATCTCCAGAGCACAGCATCTTGTTTTCTCACATCACTTCCTCCTCACTCAGCCATCGTGAGATGGTCACACATGCTGCACAGCATAAATTGTCTTCACTGTTTGCTTTGATCCCTGACATGGACATGGCATGTTGCTAAAGCACCATGTGGACTACTGGCAATCATTTGACACTTCCCTGTTCAAATAACTTGTTTCATGTGTCCACCTTGTGAATTGCCAATACAGCAGGCTTTGCATCATGTCTGTCGATCACCGGATAAACACAGCAGAAAGTCTGACTTGTTTAAAGTGGAATGATGATTTATACTAGACTTAAGATAGTTTTTAAACCATAAACTGTAGCATGGACTGTTGGTTAAATATGGATACTAAAGAGATCTGATCTTCTTATGGCCCCATAGCACATGTTACATTCTACTGAAATTTTTAATTATTCATTGTATAGAAAGCAATAGATGCAAGCAACTTTGTCACGCATTCACAAATCATCTTCAGAAAACAATATGCATTCTTTTTTCAATCAATCATTTTTTTGTATGGTCTGTTAAATACAAAGCCATACAAAAATTCCAAATACATTTAAAATGAGGAATATTTCTATGCTCAGGATGTGTTTGGGATAGGAGACATAATGAAAGGTTAATTGATGAAATGAAGCAATTAATGAATGAAAATTTTACTTGATTTCTGTTTTTTGTTTTTTTGTATATTTTGGCACAAAAAAATGGGGCTTTAAAAAGCTAAAAGCAATGTCCTTCCTGTCTGTTGATGGCTGTGGGGAATTTAGAGGGGACCCTCTTCTCTGCTTTTCCATATCAGCTTTTTTTCTCTTTACTCCAGTTTTTTTTTTTTTTCACTTGTTTTGTACAAAGCATAATTAGACAGTTTGGTGATTTTAAAACAAAAAAGGTTATTTTTGTTCTGGCTTTGGAATTAACTGCCTTAATTGCACCTTGATTGCATGTAACAAGTTTTCATCAACTCAAATATTATCGTGGTTATATCTTTCTTCCTTTGCTTTTTATAGTTACACATGTGCACACGTCCACAATACAGAAAACTGCCACAGACATGTTTTCTCTTTGGAAAATGACAATCCGTGTCAGCACTGTTTGCTTTGTCTTCCAAGCATTTGAATGTATAATTATTGTGCTCATTATCAGCCAGGTGGAAAGATTGTTATGTATGATTTACTCAAGTGTGCGAACTGACCTGAATATGATTCTGTTGATCAGACAAAATATTGGTTTCCACAGAGATGAGATGGATCTTCTGCCGTCTCTCATGAATATAAAGTGCCAGTTAAAATTTGGACAAACCTATTATATATTACACATCATATATTCACTTTGACTGAATGAGTGTGTCCATACTTTTGACTGGCAGGCCTTCTGCTAAAACAATATAGGCTGCAAGTAAGATAGACAACAGCTGATCATAACTCACATCACAAAGAGGGAAGCCCAAACACTTATGAAATGAAATGAAATCTAACTTAATCTATCTCATCTGTTTATTTATAAATTCTAATCCTCAATTCAGTTTGCAAATGTTTCTAAATCCAAGCATATCTTCCCCACTTGTGATCTCTCACGATCTGGTGTACTGAACACCTCATAAGACCTCAGACCAAGTATATGGTGTGCTTGTCGTGAGAGCCAACAATAGCACACACACAAACGCCCAGGTCAGAATTCTACACACCAAACTGGTAGAGGAATACTTGACTGGCCGATTTATTCTGAAACGCTCTCATTTCCCTCGTCTGCACTCTAGCCACAGACAGTTGGTACTGATCCCTCTTTTAAATACAATCTAGTCATGAGTTATAAGTTGAACTGGCCCAGGTTGTTAAAACACTGCACCACAGAAGATAATGGCCAGCTGGCAGGTTTATAATCCATTCAAGTCATGCTGTAAATCTTCAGTCACAAATCAGGTCAAAAACTCTGCGCTTCACTGTCTGTGCATTCTTCTATGTTGTTTAAGAGTTTAGAAGTTAATGTTGATAACAGCAGGTTTTATGAACAATTCATATATTTATTTAATTATTCGGAAATGGAATAACTGATGGTGCATCAAAAGATAAATGGAGAAACTGTCATTTTAATCCTAAACTGGAAAATAAATAACAAATGTCTACTTTAAGTCTGATTCTAGTCTGGACATAAAGCATTAAACGGAGATCTGGAAGAGCTTTAATTTCATTTACAGCCCAGGTTAAATGAAATTGGCAGTAAATCTTGAGACCCAAATAATGTTTTGAAGTGCAGAAAAATTTTGTATTTTTCCCCATGTCTTCTTCAAGCCACATGGAACCTAATGTGGATATCCCCATTGTTACACTCAATATTAAGAAAGATGATCTAAATAGTTTTATGTTTATTTACCAAAATGAACTGCAAGACTAATTAAAACTCATAATATTTTTGTTATACAATTATGAAATATTTTTTCTCTAACATTGTTTAAGAGAACTTGTTTAGTTGATCAATTGCTTATCAGTATGCTCTTTTTCATCTATGAATTTGTCAGTATTACAAGGCTGCATTTTGGAAACCCCTCCTCTGCAGATGCTATACCTGAGCCAATGGTATTTTCCTCAACGAAACAAAAAGACATGAAATCTCAAATAAAGTGAAAAAGGACTTAGGCAAATCCATACCTCATACTAAACTAACCTTCTTGTGTAGTCAAGTCTCAGTGCTTTTATCTGGCAGGGCTAATACTACTGATGGCCTCTGAAAAAGAACAGAAAATCCCTTTGCTACAACAGCATTTTGGCTGCTTAGCATTTGTTGGAATACACAGTACAAGCATTATGGGAGTAGATTATTTATTTTGAAAGAGAGGCAATTCGACACCTTGAGTCCACAGAGAGAAGCTAAAATGTGTTCCTCGTGCAAAATAAGCAACCAGGTGGCGACTTGAGAAATCAGTAGGGAGAGAAGAGAGACCAATGTGGTGCATTGAATAATAACAAAAAACTACAAAGCCAACAAACTCTAAGACCTCACAGATGACAGGTTCATTACCCACTGAAACCTGGCAAACAGCTTTTCATATGCGTTTTTACTAATAAAAGGCTTCAAAAATAACTGCACATGCTGCAATTTCTCTGCGGCTACGACGACACTGGAAGCTTGGTGTCAGTTCAAGGTCATGTTTTTAATATATTTACCCTTCTCAGACTCGAGCCTTTCTATAACTACAGTGTTTGTGTTTCATTATTCAAATAAAGAGGCTGCAGCTTGTCTAGTTCATACAAAATGCATTTGATTAGACAGATTAGATAGAACATGAAATATTGCTCAAAAATGGAAGAATGAAGTTGAAGACACGTGTAAATGTCCAAGAAACATGCTTGCGCATAAAAAAGTGATGCCATAGGAACACCTACATTGCTCCCCAACATTAAACTGTTCAACCCTTTGTATCAAATATAATCTTTTGAACGTAATCACTGCCAATCACAAAATGGTTACACCGAACATATCAGTAAAATCTCTGGAAGTGTATGCATTTTTCATTTTATTCAATGCCCAGTCTTGCAACGCAATGCCCTTTTTCAATCATTAAACAATACCAAAGTATTTTGGGACTTAGGATGTCAGCTAGCACCACTTTTAGACATTGGTAAAGTCACTCTAAAATTGTAATGTTGATAAATTCCTGACGGCAATGTTAAGTAAGGTACTTTTCACCCAAACACATAGTGGTCATATGGATGGATGGATGGATGGACACAACTCTCAAATGTGCTTGCATTTGCATGTTTGGGTCCCTGTGTACATCCATGATGCAAGATAAATTTTGGGGGAAAAGAAAATACTGTTATGGCCCATTTATATTCCTTTTATGTCCGTGTACACCCATTCCAAACATCACTGCTCTCATACTTACATGCATCCTTTACATGTTTGTAAGGCAATACATCCACCAGAGGGTAGTGCAGAGTTTAGAGTTTCAACATCAGTTTTAGACAGTAGCGAACATGGTGACAGTGGACGAGATAATGATAATATTCATTGACAGAAAGAGAAATGAAAAGAGGCAGCACAGTGACAGCAGTGGTTTGTGCAACCAATAAGCTTTTTCTTCTTCTTTTTTGTTCCTTTCACTGGTCGCATTTCAGGTGCTGCTACATACTGCTCAACACTGCCCCCACAGTTTCTGGTGGTACTACTCTGTTTGCTGTGTCACAGTACTCATCTGCAAGCTCTCTGAAAACTGACCAAATTATGCATATAAAGGACACAGGAGAGGGAGGAAAGGCTCTGTATCCTTTGTTAGCGTAGAGCATAAATGGGCCTTTAGCATGTAAATGTGATAGCTGATGGACAGACTTGTAACATGAAAATTTGCTGGGTACTTTTGGTGTGTTGCTTTTTTTTCTCTGCCCAGAAAAGCTAAGACCATATGCTACAAAGAAACTACTAAACTCGCATGGCAAATCTCATGGGTGCTTGGGGGAGCAAGAGCCCAAAGCAAGCAATAATGCCATGACCTAAGGAGAGTCAACAGTGTGGCAACAGAAGACACCAGCACACAGAAACAACCGTGATACCCTTGCTTCCTTAAGGACTTTCACACAGCACTAGTTTAGTTACAGTCTCTCTAATGCTGTTGCTTGAAATGTAAAAGCAGAGATACTGTAAAGCAAGTGAGTGGATGAAGTCAAGGACCTATTTTGTCATTCAAAGCAGAGTCAGCCTGAAGCATCAAGACGTTTGAAGAAACTTGAATGTGACCTTCTCTACCTTGTCCATGATTTCCTGTTACGGTTTTCTGAGGAGGAATGACAGACCACAGAAAATCAACTTGTACAGCAGCATAACTGTTGTGCATAGCTAAATCCCGAACCTTAATGCCAAGGGAGCCTATCTCAACTTTTAAAGGATACTGTGCTAAATCATTCTGCTGTCTGGAGTAATCAAAAAGGAATGGTTCATGAGTCATTACATGTGATGCACAATGTTACAGGGACTGTCATAATCTCTTAACAAACTTAATTAAAAAGCTGACTGACTATGCAATCACAAATCGGTCTACTGCCCAACCAGCGCCTCCTGTTTGTTTATGTAACCTAGATTCCAAATGGGGACAGTCAGTCGAAATCAAGTCATCATTTGGTAATGCCCTTGTGAATGTGTAGTGCACCGCCAATGGCTCATGAAATATGTTCTTCCGATCACAGGTTACATCTACACCATCAATCCTCAAGATTGATTTGGCTTGGGAGATGAGTTGTTCAATAATTCATTTTGTAATATTTGCCTGCAAATTAATCCTTATTCATTGTGACAAGGAAAATGAAATGATTGCTTACCAGGTAATTTGGACATAATTATTCTTCTTTCATGCTATGGTCTGCAGTGTAAAATCTACAGGGTTGTTCTTTCTGCCAGGTGCTGTTGTTAAGACAAAGAACCAGACTGTATGCATTTCCCAAAAGATGAAAATAGCTAAGTTTAGACTGGAGCATATAAAAATGATGCATGTGCTCTAGATGTTGCCTATCTACTGGAAGAGATTTATGATTGGTATGATGCACAAGATATTAAGTTATCAAGTTCAAGCCATATGTCCGGATAACATCTAGTGTTAGCGTTTTCTTCCGTTGCTTTGTTAAACATTAGCATATTGTATACATGGAGGGCACTTTTGCTTTCTTCTCTATCAAACATGAAGAATATACAAGCAATTAAGCTTGCTCAGCTCCCACCTCTGTCTCCTTCTGGTGACCCACATTTAGCCTCTATATCTGTGGTGAACTTAAAGTCGGAAATTTGACACAAACAGCAGCTTTCATTTGCCTTTGAGAGCATTCACACAAAACAAAATAAAGATAACGCTTGGGTCAGCATTTACTTCAGACTTTGCAAGTTCATTATGGGTTGTGCTTGGTTGTACAAACCAAAGAGCAATTGATTCTGGGACATAGCTCCTAATCTTCTTGTCTTTTAGAATAAAAAATATCCAATTCCTGTGATTAACTAGTATTAACTTAGAGTTATATAGCAGCCTTATTATAAAATCTGACTGAAACTGAAAGTAAACTTGATTAAGACTGTTTTGGACAGGAATTAATTCATGTGAGGGTGTTACCTCCAGAGTGAACTCTACACAAAATGAAAACAGTAGCACTTCAGTAAGTTGACCTCCAAAGGCAGATTTTCATTCAATGCTTTTTCCCAAACTGTTAAAAGACGGAGAGTTGTGGTACCAGGTCACTACAATTACTGTCAAACAGCAACACTGACATTTTCAATGTGACTTAAAATCTAAAAAGCACATCAATGGAATGGGTTGATAGTTTTATTGCTTTATGAAATGAGTGAACAAACCACAGTCCACACATCTGAATGCTGTGTTACAAAACAACCCACCAAATAAAAAAAAAGTGTCAGAGAAACCTGGATTGATATAAGCCCCCGTCTCCTCAAGTATACCCTTTTTACTCACACCTGCTGTCTACCTGTCAAAAGCCTTCACCACAGTCCCGCTCCCCTCCCTTACTACCTCACAATTGCAGGCCCCCCTATTGCGTTCTGTCAGATGCCAGCCTCAGACATGTTGCACCACTGCGCAGGAGTCTCTGGAGCAAACTGTCACTTATTTTTCCCCGTGCTTTTCATGGGGAGAGGAAACAAAAAGCACAGGAACAGACTCGGAGAGGAAAGATGCGGCCGAAGCTTTCAGCCAGCGGTGGAAATCATTAGGCTGTACACATGTTGGGAGGCATGTAACATTAGTATTGTCAGCAATGTTGTTCAATGCAGAGGGAGAATTGAAAGCACAAGAAAAGCCCTCTGTTTGTTTGTGTTATATGATAATCCTTACTACCAATCTGTCAATTATGTGCAAGTAATAATTCAGCATTTTTCAATCTCAGTTTGTCACATGCTGCTTTGAAAGCCATTTACATCAGCTTTAAACTTGCCCAGTACCTTTTTACTCAAGATTTTGTGCATGTTTAGATGCTGACTTTCACCCAGGAAAAGGGGGTTTCAATCCAATGCAGGACAGTCATAAAGATAAAATTGCAACTTATACAAGCGATTGTTTAATTCATTTAGCTAATATCAAAATTGGATTAAACTGAAACTTGCAATCCAGCAATCAGATCTTTTTTCACAAGAATGGAAGATTTTACTATAAGGTTAATACGATAAATCTGTTCCATGTTGCCAGCTTTAGTTTCAGCCCAATCCCTGTTCTTAAAATCTCCTCTTTGTTCTATGATTCCCACTCTGTCTTTGCACATCCCTCTATCCCCCTATCTCCACTTCTTCATGATGCCTAAAGGAGGCTCATCCAAAGTCTTAGCCATCTGCAAACTACTCATCGACCGTTGCCAGCATAGTAACTTCTTCCAAACAGGCAAAACTTCAAGCAAGTGAGTAACCTTTCTTTGAGATTAGTGGAAGTTGTTTCAGTTGTAACTATTATCATTTACCTTTTGCTTATTCACATCTTTTTACAAAAACTTGACATGGAAAACTGTTAATGAAAGCAAATGCACATCCCTCTTCTGTGTAGACTGAACCAATAATAACTAATGAAATTCTAAAGCTGTTTTTTTATGAATGAATGAATGAATGAATGAATGAATGAATGAATGAATGAATGAATGAATGAATGAATGAATGAATGAATG
>JBBBVU010000006.1:9242839-9267974 GCA_037177055.1 Atherinosoma microstoma
ATAGATAGATAGATAGATAGATAGATAGATAGATAGATAGATAGATAGATAGATAGATAGATAGATAGATATTTTATAATATATATATTTCATAATAAACATAAAACCATATTTACATTTTGCAAATGTTTGTAACATAACTTCAACAACTTGATCACATTACCACAACCATTTTAAACAGAAAAAACAGGTTTATCCATATAAACCTAAATAATACATGTTTTGATAATGCAAAATAATACTTTGTTGGTAATACTATAGCAAAATGAATAAGTATGGATGTAAACATTATGGTTTTATCATTTGAATATTTTTTTTCTAATAAATTAAGAGCAAGTTCATGAAATGTCTCCCCATTGCTGGCATCTTTCCCTCAGTCAATTGTTCAGGGTATTTTGCAGATGCTTTATACCAAAGTCTTAAGTGTAGAAGACAGGTTTGAGCGAGTAGATTCAGCTGTTTTTGTTCTTCTAATGTTAAACTGCTTCTGGAGTTCCTGGACCTTTTTCCTGAAGTTTTTTCCCACAATAACGTACAGAATGGGGTTGAGAACACTGTTGAAGAAGCCAAAGTAGGTGAAGATCTGGTTGCAGATCTCAAAGGCGGATGTGAGGTTACATCCCCCAAAGACATTCATTCTTAAGAGCAGATCCAAAATGGTGATCAGATGGAATGGCACCCAACAGATGAGGAAGGCCAAGAGGACCACAAGCACCAAAATAGTGGCCTTCTGCTCCGTTTTCTCAGCATTGAACCTCTCCATTGCCTGGGTCTTCAAAGCCTGAACAATCTTCAAAGTGCAAAACGAGATAATTGAAATGGGAACAATGAAGCTCAGAATGATCAACATCCCATCATACAACAGCTCTACCGTGGGGTTTGGATATTCAAGATAACATGCATGAACATTATATTCAGGGAAATAATTCACATCCCGAAAAATGAATGTGGGTAAACTTAGCAGCAAGCCGAAACCCCATGTCAGCAGACAACCTAGTTTGGCATACTTTGGCCGACGCATTCTTCCATGTGACAAAGTATGCACCAGTGCCACATAGCGATCTATGCTAACTAAAACAAGGAAATAAATGCTGCTGTAGACATTTATTTTAATGCCCACATTGACAACTTTGCACATGAATTGGCCAAAAGGCCAATTGTATTCATTGTAAATGTTGACAGCCCAGAAGGGCAAACAGGACACCAGGATAAGATCAGCAGCAGCCAGGTTGCTCAGGAAGATCTCAGCCACAGTGCAGGGCTTCTTGTGGAGACAGAAAACCAGCAGGACAAAGATGTTGAACATGATGCCCAGCACACTGATGATCAGGATATACACTGGCTGGCTGGCGTAGATCCATTCCCAGGCTTCTGGATCTGGACAATCAGTGCCATTGGTGTTGTTTTGGTCTTCAAACAATTTTGTGACGCTTAAGACTGGAATGCTGTGTAGAGATAGGAAGCGTTACATACACAAAAACAGGTAAATGTCAGCATTAAAACATGAATAAAATTAACAGCGTGGCATTTTTGCTAAATGAACTCTTTTGCTCCTGAAGAGAGATAGATGAGAAGATAAACATGTCTCTTGTAAATATTCAGGTAGTCGCCTTATAAGTGACTGCTTGCTCCTTTTGCATATTTCCTAAACAAACAAGTGAGTCATGATTTGGAGTTTTAATTCCATGTGTAATAATGACAGAAATGTCCGAACTTTGTTGTACTGAAACTGTTCCACTGAATTCCAAACAAAGTGGACAAACCCTCTGATTATAGGGTTTAGCCATGTGATTTTTTGTGGGAATCTTTGGGGAGAACCTCTGCCTACTGTGGAAATGTTTATTGTCATCCCATAACTTGTCCCATGTTTCCACAGGAGCAAAGCTGTACATACTAGGTACCCACTCATTACTGGGGACTGTCTTCACTTTGTAAAGTTTGTGAGCTTTTTTTAATGCACTAAAATGACTTGGAAAACGCTAGTATGAAAATGTGACTGAACATTTTAGAGATTTTCAAGGTACAAAACACTATCACAATCATGAAAACAAAGCCTGAGCAGCCACCTCCGCACTGTAAATCTAATAGTGGTGCAGGCCTGGTTATTCCTGGTTTTATCTGAGTCTGACTCATCCATTACAGTAATTTCAAATGTCCACTAATGAGCGATTAGGATTCCCTTGTGTTTATGAGTGTCAACTTGAGATATTTGATATATTTCTCATTTTTTGTTCTACCATTACATCAATGCACTGCTGTATCTAAGTTACAATATCAGAAAAACACTTCAAATAATCTAAATAGTCAAAGATTTGTTTCTTTTGCTGAATGGAGAAAGGGCTACCTTCAAAACAGTGACCAAAACTGTTATTAAAGCTCCTGTTGCAACATGTGCTTTATCACAATTAAATGTGTGAACACAAGCAAAATAATGGCCTTTGGCATATCTTTTAATAACAAGTTAATATTGAGCTCACATGACTTTGAAAATAATGTAAACTTCAAATGTTCTGTAAAAAAATTCATATCAAAGATCCTGATTAATCAAAACATTTTTTGTCTTTACTTGTGACTACAGCTCTCTTCATACATGTAACAAATGTCTCTATGTGGTTACTGACAAACTAAATAACACTATTCTACTGTGACTTTCTACTTTTTAAAAAGAATTTATGTATATCACAGCTTACATGAAATCATTCAAAGCATAAGATGTTTGTACATACCTTGTAGGCTGGAAAGTCATTTTTCCCCTGAGTGTGTCCAGATGTGAAATGGCCAGAGGTACTGCTTCACTGTTACTCTGTAAACTGTCTCACTCTCCTCCTCCTGTCTCTGACTCACAAGTCTGATTACAGTGATGTCAGCCTCAAAGGCAAGGCAAAATTACACTTCACAAAACAAGTTTATGGGTTTCTAATCTGACACAGTTAATATTCAAAGCTTCACAGTTGGATAAAGTTCAGGCACAAACTATCATTCCATATTTAAAGCTTTGCTCCTATATAATACATGTTGACTTCTATTTTTTTGCTGGCTATAATAATTAAAATGATCTTTTTTTAAAGTGATGGCTTTTAAAGAAGGTCCATGATGTACCTTTCTGACAAGTTTCAAATTTATAAACCAAATAATGTTAGTTACTCAATATTAAAATAGTGAAGCAGCTGGTTGGACTATGTTGCAATAACCTTCCATAAATCATGGGGAAGTGATTCAAGTCATATGTCAGATAAAGTGTGGTGCATCAGCAAATGTGCTCCAAATTCAGGATGCCATTTAGCTTCAACTGTTGGTTTTGGAAACCTGCTTTGAGAGTTATAAGCCCATTAAATTTCCATTATCAGTTGATATTGCTCCCATAACTCTGGCAAAACTGTACCTTTTATTGATAAACAATTAAAATAACCCAGATTACAGGCACCCATTAACAGTCACATAAATGAATACATGTAGAATCTCTGCTTGTATTTATTGGCCATGTTGTTAACTAAAAAAGGGGCACATTTTGGACTTATGAGAAGTTTAAAGGGGTTGATTTGAACTTAAATAAGGATTTGTTTGGTAAACCCTAACCACATGTTAAGACCTATGTCTTTTCATTTTTTTTAAAAACCCAGTCAGATGACAGGCTTGGTGTTTCCTTTTTAGAATGGTGTTCTGAGAGGTAGGATTGGGAAATGCTAAGATCAGTGCCATCGTAAATGCTCTTCTCAGTCCAGTTCTTAATCCATTCACACATTGATTATTAACCCAATTTTCTCTGAGGAAATTGACATACCATACAAGTGAACATCTTATTTTCCTACCAGATATAATCTTCTGGAATAGTGGATCTTCTGCTTTTGGTAAAAAGTTTGCAAGTATCTCATTGTTTTATAACAGCATGGTGACATTCCTTAACCCTCTCCCCATCCATTACTTCCCCTGTCTGTACAGTGAGCTGATTGATATTAGCTGTAGCAACAGTCTTTTGGTCAGCATCAAAAATGAAGGGGAGAGAGAAAGAATATTGACCAGAGCCAAAAGGTTCAATTATACACTTCCCAGTCAGAATAGAGACTAAAAACCAGTTTGTCTGAGAACTGGTTCTAAATTTTCCAAAACATTATATTCACACATTTGTGTGCTTATCAATTCCTTCATCCAAGAAAGCCACAAACTACTGCTGTTGTTGTTTACCAGTCAAGCCATTTATCTGTAATAACCACTGATAACGCTTAGTGGCCAGATGACCATGGTCTTTCACTGCAATAAAATATGACTTTATCTGGAAACATTTCATTTGTTTTACTTTAATGCGTAACCTTTCTGGGAATGACTTGTCATTGGTTACAGTTTTGGATCATCAGTCTGTGCTAATTCAAACTAGAACCAGCTGTTGTGAACGTCTCACAGAAAAACTGACTATTAGCCTGATATGTGGGCTGCTGATCCAAACAACTTCACACTCCATAAACAGTTTTGAGTCAAGATGCTTTCTACAACTTTGTGAGTATGTGTGTGCATGTATTTGTGTGTGTTTGTGTTTGTGTGTGTGTGTATTACTATGATCAATGCTAAAAGTTAATTTTGTAAGAAATTCAGTTTAACTCATTGAAAGAGCATGACAGCCTCAAGCAGCTATGGCTGTCGGAGAATGTCATGCACAACACTTTGCAAATCAAAACTAACGCAGAGAGACAAGGCGTTTTACTTTTACTTGAACAAACTTCACATTGATTAAGTTTTGAGATACATTGACATCCCACTAGCAGAAACTTAATTGAAGGTCATTTCATAGACTAATATGTTAGGTGGAGACACAAAGACTGTAAGAGTAAGTTTAATTAGAATTTAATAATGAATATGTTCAGGCAATGTCGGCCGTCTGTTGAATTTGAGCAGACTAACAAATTACAAGGAAGGTCTGAACTAAACCATGTTGCAGGTTTAGCCATACCAATTTTTGCTCTGGAACCAAAGTTATTCTAAGAGCCAAAAATATCCCACAGTTTGATAAAATGTGCACATATATTATATTCTCCGTATAAAGCATCTGAACAAGTTATTGCCATTAGCATCCTCCATTGATTCTGCATTCCTTATTGCTCCAGAGAGTTTCAAAGATTGAACTGTATTTGAAACAAAGGGCAGAGCAATACTACACACCATCAACAATGATCTTTTGAATCCGAGGAGCAAAGGCCATAATGTCTACCATCACCGTACTGCTTGCTATACAACATTTATATGGTTTACTGCCTGAAGATGAGGTCAGTTAAGTGGGTTTGCAACCACAAGGTCGCTATTAAACGGTGAAAGAAATGTTATCTCCCTTACCACTACAGAGCCAATAGGCAAGGAAGTAAACTAAGACATGTTTTCCAAGTTTTTTTTGTGAATGTGTGTGCTTTATTTTTCTTTCAAAAGCCAATAGTAAGCTCAAAATTAGACATCCATCACTTTATTCTGGCACTGTCAATATATTTCATGTGGATATCATTAAATAAAGAAGAGGAAAAAATTTAATTTACTGGCATTTAAGGCAGTCCAAAAACAGGTTCTTCTGCTTTTGGTGTGAATTAAGAGATTTGTAACTATTAGCTGAAACACACTGAACATCAGAGAAAAACTTATTTTAAAAAAAGGTATATGATGAGCACTTCTGTAGTATGACAAATATTGCTGGACAGAGCCTATTTTACAGTACAATTGAAGTTTTTAACTAGTGCCACTACAAAGCCAAGTGACATTTTTATTTGCATCTAATTTTTCTCAAACATGAGCTTGGTGACTTCATCAAGCAGCAACTCAAATGTAAAGTAGATTTAAGACATAAAATAAGAGATTACATGAAGCAATCACAAAAGACACTCACAAGAATTACGGCTCATTTTTGCTCCCTTAAAGTAAACAGGTATATCTGTCAATCCTCACTGCCCACATTCTCCTATGTGTGCTATACGTTAACATGGTTGTTATCTATGTCTATATACTTATCCCAAAAGGTGCTCTAGCACCTATTAAACAAAACCGGTACTGCAGTTTTAAAGCTCAGAGGGTTCTGACTTCACACACACAGTTGTTTTTCCATTCAGAGACACCGTAGTAAAAATAATTGCACAAAAATTTCAGATTGTAAATAAAACTTTTGTTTGTTTGTTTTTTACTTCTTGGCAAATTGTAGATATTGTAGAAATACAAATACAATGAAGCTGAATTATTCTACACTTTTAAAAGGCACTTTGCTTTTAAGCTTCAGTTATCTTTTTGTAGCCAACCTTCACTCTCCCTTATGCTTTACATGAGTTTACAGCGCACAGTCAACTCTGAAATGATTATACATTATAATCATTTTGACTTGGAGTTTTCAGCCACATCTATATGGTCCAGTTAAATCATTTGAGTAAACAACACTGACAGACTGTCAACAGACAGATTTTTCTGAGATAGAATACTAAATCAAATGTCTTTCAAGCACCACTCATCTACAAGTTGTCAACATAATGACATGTCATATGCACTGAGGTGACTGTATGTGTCTCCAGCAAGAACATGTGGAGCTTTGCAAAATGTTACTTGTGTATATGCACACATACTCTATAATCATGGTTCACGACGTGGAGTTACCCAGCACAAAACCATCACCTAAAAAAAAGAAGCAAGAAACACTTTCATTTCACAATTTTGAAGCTTGCATTTTTTTTAATACTACATATTCTACATGTGGACAAGTGTTTATAGGTTACAATTTTAGAGAGGCTGTAGCATTCATCCACTGCAAGTGGCCTTTTGTTTTGACAAGCTATAGTGAATTTGTATTCATGTGAAAGGGAGCGGGGAGTCACAAACAGCAATAATGCTACCTCACTTTGAATATAACCTTGATTCAATAAATGAGAGAAAAAAAATCTCATCACTAAGGTTTCTGCAGCATAAAATTTGAGAGGATGACATAAGGAAAATTTAACTTAAATGAAAAAAAAGGCTTTTATCCTTCTATTATTTTTCTTCCTTACACCTTTTTTTTTCATTTTAATGGTTACCAATTTTCTAATTCTTCCCCAAAGCATTTGAAACTTATTACAGTTTGACTTGACTTTAAGAACTCTTTCCCCCTGACTGTTAGCAGACTAAAACGCAAACTACATTATTTTTTTAATCCGGAACTGCAGAAAGTTTCCTATAAGCCTCTCCCCTCATTCCCTCTTGTCAGCATGTCATAATGTTTGTAACTTCAAGTAAAAGTTTACCATCAGTTTGCTTGACTGTTAAAGCAGAATTTGCAGAGGCCATGTTCTTGTCTCCTTATGAGTAGAGTAACCCTGACATAGCTCTCAGAATAACCTGAGCTGAGGCCTAAAAAGCTTTCCTCAGTTTATGCACCAAGAGTAAAAATGTTTTAGTTGTCAGAATTTGTATCACTGAAGAGCCCTGAGCTTACAACATTAGCTCAAATGTTTGCCCTGTGAAGCAACTGGCACACGCAACGTCTCACGAAAAGCTAGCAATAAAAATAATGACGCAGTCAAATAAAAAATTTAACTAATCACAATACATCATTTCAAAGGCTTGAATTATTTGATAAATGCAAGTTAAATATAAAATATTTACATTCAGCAGTCGGTTTAGGCAAAAATATTCTCTATCATTATATTTTTATTACATACCCAGACAGATACAAACACGAGGCACCTGAGGAGAGTATCATTTTATTGTGATTTCAGCACTCTTCAGGGACCCTTGACAAAGCTGATATTTTCTCTGAAGCCTTTGGTGCATGGCAAACACCTTGACTCTTTTTTTTTTTTGTCTGAACAAATGTGTAATGTTACAACGAGCCACTGAAATGCTGAAACCCTTTGCTTCTTATGTAAATGCTTGTACTGAATATAATGGTGGATTTACTTTTCAATACAAGTCACTTCCATCCCTGCAGTGTCTCTCAGCCCGTATGAGGTTCACACTGAATCCTATTTCATTCGAGAGCTGTGACATTGTAAGGAAAAAAGAATGCAAATGTGCCTATATAGATAGAAGATTACACAGCAGGAAGAATAAGTAAAAAACAGCCCAAAAGTGAAATGAAGAAGCTGGGGAAAAAAATACAAAAAAAAAAGAAAACACTGCAATAAATGCTGACTGGAATTAACCAACGCTTAACATGAGTAAAAGTTAGTAAAAAGAAATTCTGGACAAAATAAGCCCGTGGCCAGTCACCACATCGTCTCTAAAGAAAAATGAAATACAAACTGATACAAACTGGCATGCACTTAAATGCAATTGCACACATCACAAAGAGTGGACAAGTTCTTCTACAAAAGTTGTCTGTCATATTTTAAGTCATATTGCTGATCAAGGGTGTTTTTAAAAAAAAAATATTTATGTATTTATTTTTGTCTTGACCATGGGCAATAGCTTCTAGGAGCAATAACAGCAAAAAGATGTAGTTTCCTACGTCTTGTTTGACTGATAAGCAGCTGCTGGATTTAGTGACTGGAGGGTATCCAAGTTATCTGGGGAGTGGAAAAGCCAGAGTATTCTTTGTGGACATGGCAGTCTTGCAATATCTTCCTGTCACTAGTGGCAAAACGACGGATCTGAAAGCATAAGTGGGTGTGGGTGCCATCTGATGCATGTAATGTTGAATTGTTCTGTTATTGATGAGCTGAGACATATATAAACAATCTTTTTTTTTCTCCTTACTGCCTTCTGAAGGTAAAGGGAAAATGGTACAATGGCTTTGTAGCAAACAAACTGCAAGTTTGATACATGCCAATACATGTTGGCAATGTTATCATGATTTCTTTTGTGTTCTGTATGACCAAACTCTGAAAACCTGAGATAGTCCACATACAGGGATTGAAGTTTCTTATACTCTGGTGCTCTGATCTGCCTTGGACTGGGGAAGAACAGCTTCTCAAGCCAAGTGAAGCGCACCGTTGGATCTACACTCCCCACTCTGGAGATTCACAGCTTGTGGGATTACAAAGGATCCTCACCACTCCAGCAACAGACTGTTTCTGCCTCTACAGTCAGGCAAATGCCTCTGTAGCTGCAAGTATAACACAAATTCAAAGCATCTTTCCTCAGACAAATGGGATGGAGAACTCTGCACTGCAGATTTGTTGAGTGTAAGTCATTTTATGGCTTTCAAATGTGAGAATTACAATTACATTTTCAATTTATATACATGCATATTTTTTTTACTAGGCTTTGTACCATTAAATCCTCCTATTTTCATATTTCCTGCTCCTTGTTTATCATTTTTCCACACTTGTCTTTCAACTAAGTCTTAAAATCGTTGTTCAATTAAAAATATTTATCTTATTTCCTTTCAGTTTGTTTGTTTGAGCTTCCCTTTGCAGAATTTCATATTTACAAAGGCTTAACTGAAAAGATGTCTTCACATCAGCACTCGGTCCTGATTTGATTCCAAGAGGCGGGTCTATGACTAATGATTTAATTTAATCTAAAGAATGATGTAAAAAAAAAAAACTGAGTGGACTACACAGTAATTATGAGACCATATCATGTCTTACATTTAAACCTTTAAATGAAATAAAAATGCATATTCTTAATTTGTCTTATTTTTGAAAAAAGTGAAATATGGCTTTTTTTGCAAAAGCCATGTCAGACATGTATTCACTATTTTTCTATGGCAAAAAAAAGAAAAGAATACTTTTACATCCTAATTCAACACTGTCCAGTGCACTGTCCAAAGACTAACAGTCTTGTGTGAGCTGGGAAATTAAAGCCTGATCCCGATGGCATAAGTCTCAACTTTGAAAAACTTAAGTGTAACCTGAGGCCAAAGCCAGGACATAAAAATAATTTATACAGTCTATGATGAGTTCCACACCTCTAGCAGTTCACTCACATGAGCTATTTGAATCAATAACCTCAGCAAGGGCCCTCCAAGTCCTCCTGCTTTAACTTTCAATCATGTCCACCAACCCAATGATTATAAATGTAATGATGGCAATTCTTTTTCAATCGTCTTACTAAAAAAGATATTGCACCAGGTCCATTTGTAGAAGCTGATGTTGGCAGACAGAGACAGGGAGTTTGAAGAAGCACTCTAAGTAAAAAATGTTGCCCTGTTTTCTGCACCAGCAGACCCCATCCAATCTTGCATCTAAAAATGCCAATATTAATAGATATAGAAGATTATTTATTATCAAGCTATTTCTTAATCAACTGTGTGTTGTGATTGAGAGAACGAGCATCAACATTTCCACATTTGTGTGTGTTGAACGTCTCAAAGAGCAACACTTGCAATACATTTGTTGCCATTTTTTAGAAACTCATATCTCCAGGATGGAGATGGATCATGAGGTGCATCCTGTAGCATAAAGAGGAGATAGCAGTACACCGGACACTAAAGCAGAATGGGGTACAATTATGAAGCATCGTGCAATCAAGTGGGTCTCTGACAGGTTGAGCAGGGTCTGATGAGCCTGTGTGTCACTCCGGAGCTCCAGGGCTCCGCAGCTAATCAGCCACCAAAGAGGGAGGGGCCGGAGCAGCGCAATCGCAAAAACCCTCCATCACCACGCCAGGAGGAAGGCAATCACCAGGCCATTTCCATGTGCTATTATTCCCACCTCCACCCCCAACCTTCGACTCCGAAATCAAGGTCTACAGACGACCAGGGAAGCGCTAGATGGAAGCAAAGGTGGCTGGCGGGTGCAATCAAATGAAGTGCTTGAAAAAAAAGAGCAGAAAGAAAGAGACTTTTTTTCCTGCTAGTGGTTTGTTCAGGCCATTTAATTTCTTTGCATAACCATAAATACATTGGAAATATGAGGGGAACAGACTGAATGGTGCTCATTTGCTTTCCAACCAGCAGCTCATAAGATTCTGGTGATTGGGTTTGCAAATTGAAATGCACGTCTTGTAATAAAGTGCGTTGAGGAGATAGGTGTATGGGTCAACACAGGTGAAAGACAGGAGTTATCATTTTACTCTGGCAAGGGATTAACACAATGAGCCCATGTCATGAGGGAGGGGTTACACTTTTTGTCTGTTAAGAAGGGAAGAGCTGTGAATGGGACCTGAATAAAAGCTTCTCTTTTACCCTTTTAAAAGAACATGACTTCAATGGTTATTTCTTTTCATAAGGACAGGAAGATGGGGAATATAGAAAGGAGACAAGAAATAGGGACAGGGGACTCCTTTTCTATCACTATGATACCTATAATGTGAAACAAAAATGAATTTAAGTCTGACAGACAAGCAGCTGTATGGTGCTTATACTTCTCCAATGTACCAAAGTACATAATTAGAGATAACATCTTCTCGTGTCCTCTGTTTTAGATTTGACAGTGGCTAGAGAGACTCTTTACACTAATAGGCTCCACTCAGAAAAGCACACATGCTCACACACCAGACTCATCTCGTCATCTCATACTATCCCATGATGGCAGAATATTGACAAATAACATGAAGTCTTGAATCTGTCTTTGCTCAAAAGACTGAAAATCTAGATCAATCAGCTGATGATTTCATAGCCTCCTAAAGCCCAAGACAATGGACAAAACAATTAGATAAAACCATGCAAATTTTTAAAAGTCTGTCCCCCCTTTTTGTTATATCACTTATCCTCCTTAATCCTGTGGGCGAGGGATATAACATATGTACATTTGACAATATAGAAAGTCTAATGTTTAATATGTGCGGAGACAGTCCAAACTCTCTGGATTGACTCCTGTATCACCAGTAATTTCTACAATATTCTAAATTTCAGTCGGGAGCTTAATCAATGTTTAATGTGGATTTCTCTCAGGCTGTGATTAATGCTGGTCAACATCAATGACTACGTTTGGTCAGTCCAGGAAAAAATTAAATACCTACAATTTCCAAAAGCCCACACTTATTTATTCTTAAATAACTCGTCTCACCAATGTTCAAAATTTGCAATCTAATGTTTGAGTATCAAACAAAGAAAAATAAAAAAATAAAACAACTAAGAAATTAGAGAAGTTCATATTTAATTTTCTCTGCTGTGTTCCTTAAACAAAAGAAGTGTACCTAACGGCATTTGGAGTAATTACTTATCTAGCAGACAGGCCATCCATATGTGGTCTGAGCTGGACATTCACTGAGCATTCATTCTCTGATACTAAGGTGATGCCAATTATTTTTAATGTGGTCAGTTACACATTTTCCAAGTAATTGTGAACGTAACAAAAGGCTCTTTGGTGTAAATGGAAACTGCACTCAAAATATCTGCAGCAACCCTTTGCTGAAACTGTGCTGTATAATCAGGAAGGCATTTAACAATGTTGGTTTAACCTGCGGTGGTTCTACGTGTCTTTATTTGCAACCATTTCACCCACCGAGTTGTGATATTTCTAGTAGGCCTTTAGAATATTGACACAAATCGCAATCATTTTTTTTTTTTTTGTAAATGCAAACATGTCATTACAGCTTTTACTCGGTTCGAGATTTAGCATTCATGACATGGATGAGGCTCTGATTTTGCAGGTACACACTCTCATACACAGAAGCCCACCTTCCAACTTCACAGACGAGATGTTTAATGTCACAAACAACGTAAACAGAAAATATAAATGTGTCTTAAACAAGAAAAATGCTATTTAATGCTAAAGTTTTATGGCATTTCTGACTAAAATGGTGGGCAGGAAAGACATTCATTGTTTGTTCAAGCAATGAAAATAATCAGCCTAATACACTGCAGATGTGTCATTAAATTTGCATATGATTACTGCAGCATTGGCTCAATTGATCCTTTTCATCAAACAGATAATACTTGCTGATTGCAGATTATTTTGGCGCGGACAGATTTCATGGTACAGTGTTCGGTCTTAGTGAAAAGCAATTAGGAGTATAGCTAAAAGTTTGCCTTATTTTATTCATAAATTGGCCAGCATTCATTGGATTAATTCTCTTTTCTTTCTTTGTACAAGTGGAGCTCTGAGGTGATGCATTTGCAACAGAGCAAGAAACTAAGCGGCATTTCATTTGTGAATAATTAGTAGAAGATTGGAAAAAGGAAGATTTTAATATTTGTTGAAGATAAAAAGATTGTGAGGAGAAAAACAATTATCCTTCTAAGCTTTTATAGGTGAACATGAATTTATAGTCAGTGACGTGACAATGTAAAAATAACACCAAAAACTGAACAATGCGGAAATAATACATTTTTAAAGCTGCAAATAGAAGTACTTGAGACTGGAAAACATGATTTAGTAAAAATCACAAGTCTAATTCTTCATTAACTCTCTGAAATAGAAAATTGATTTGAATGAAAAAGACCTGCTGCTCAAGTACAAGCTACAGTCTCCCCTTAATCAATGTACTTTGCCAACTAAATGGTTACTATGACAGCCATCTGTACTTCAGAAAGAGTACATCTGAAAGAGTAATAAACCTGCAGGACAGTTAGACACTAGCTTTTCTGGCCTAACATTAAAGACCCTAATTCATACAAGCGTCACTAATAGCTTTACCAAAATGTACTGCCAGCCTCAAACCGCCCACAGTCTCTCCTCCTCTTCCCTTCGCTGTCAACAATAATCTCTGGCTTGTTCCATTTATCTGAAGGTGGTCACATGCAGACAAGCTGTCTTCAGATGAGTCACAGGGGAACATTTTGTGGTTAACCACACTGCTCTCGAGTTACAACCTGGACAGACGATCGCCAGCTGATGAAACACTCCCCGAGATGGAGGACAGACCATCGCAGATTGTCTCGCCTGCACGCAGCGTGGGTGCTGAGTGGAATCTTCTGGGTATTGGCTGTGTTAACTAAATTGACACTGGCTTACAACCTCCTGGCTATCCATCAGTGGAGGGGCAAGCATAGGGGCTAGAGAAGTAACCCACGAGTCTAATGCACTTTCTGTGGTAGTCCCAGCATTTGTTACTGCCAGGATGAAAAAGGACGGAGGAAAGGAAGATGTGTGTCAGGCAAAACGTGGAGGAAAGGATCTCTGCCCGTCCTCCCCTCCCCCAACCCCAACTCTCAAAATTTTTGGTGATAGTCATTCATTTGTAGTGTTTTTGACCAGAGGAGGTTTGTCTTATCTGTTCCTCCTCTTTCTCTCGGGGGAAAACAGAGGGCGAGTCTTCTTTAGCCTACTCCCTCACAGTTGATTAGTAACTCCTGCTCTACCCATACGCTCCAGGGATTCTACGCCAGCTCCCCTTATACATTCCCTTGTCATGCACACACTCCTTCTCTTTCTCTTCTGCCCTCCCCCTGCTTAACACATACCCGTGCACACACATCTGCCTACAGTCATGGAACAGCAATTTGAGGGAATCACACAACCAAGACCTGACATTTGCGGTGCACCTATAACAATGAGAGCTTGATTAAAAGGGCATAATGAAGCGGTGTCACCCTCTATTCATTGTCCTTAGCCCAAGTTAAATAGGATTTAAACCTGTGCACTGCAGCTGATACCTCCACTGTCAAAATTTGATTGCTTTAAACCATGAAGAAGAAAAGGTCTCACTGCTGCAACGCATGTGTGAAACTGTATGTAACTGAGGTGTCAGAGGTGAGCAAGTTTACACAGAGCGTCTGGGAACAGATAAGGTGGACGCTTATGCAGGGATGGAAAGCAAAGCTAATACTGCTCCAGTGAATACGGAGGTGTTTGAAAGGCACGGGAATAAAGCTGGGTTTTATCTGGCTTGGGGCGATGCACAAAAGGAGCCAGCAATGCAACGTGGTGAGTTTTAAAATTGGGATCAAAAGGTTCAAGCTAATTAACCGGCTAAATAAGAGTCCCCTAGCTTCATCTGTGTAACCGTCGTTGTGTTTTTCTCCCTCCTCCGTCTCTTTCGCTGCAGTACTTTGCGTGCCTATGGTGTGTGCCTGGTTTGCCAACATATACAGTGTGTCTGGAAAAGTGAAGACAAATTGCTCCCCGTGCTGAAATGTAAAAAATAATCACCAAATTACCTCCAACAAGATCATTCTAATTAACTATGTTATATTACTAGCATGACCCTGAAAACAAAATGCCCTTTGATCAAGCTTTTCCTTTTTCCTTTTTTTTTTCCTCAAATGTTTTGAAATTATTCAAGTTTTCCAGCAGAGCCCCGAGGAGGGCTGCGATGGGAGAGTCAAATGGAAAGGACAAGGGCACATAATAAAGACAAATGGCTTGAGGATTAAATTTGATTCATTGCCTTGCTACGGAAACATTCACAAAGAAATAGCCAACATTGACATGCCATGAATTTCAAAACAATGTCAAATCCAAAAAGCACACATTCTGCTATAATGACACAGAGTCCCTGAGGGCCACTGATGGGTTCTCAAGTAAATTTATAGACCATTACAATCAAGTTGATGATGGATGTGTCAATGATGAGTTTTTATAGTTTTTTCACTTAAATTACCAACACAACATTTCAATGTTTTCAAGCTATCCATGCCTCACATCTGTTCAGTCAGATAATGTGCTCAGGTTCAGAGATCCGTGTCATTTAAAAAAGATTTCTACCAGCCTTTCAATACATACAGTGGCATTGTGGCTAAAACCAGCTCAATTAGATTGCTATATGATTACTTGCTGGCCATCTCTCTAACACACTAAAAATCTAAGGTCCTGTTTCAGTTTCTATGGTTTAAAATTGTAAAATTCTAGACAATCTCAAAGTGATTGTTACAGTTTTGTTTTAATTTTCCTTTTTGTTTTTCTTGTACTGTATTTTACATGTTTGTTAGTCATTGTCTTAGCATTTCCTTTTTACTTCATTTTCCCTTTTTTTCTCTACTCAGCGAAGCCATATGTTTACTTCAAACCATAAATTGTCGAACAGAGGCTGGCTACCAGTTTTAAAGACTTTTGCTTCAATTCCTGAATACAAAGGAGCCTGTAGGAGTTTTGATTGTGACGCTCACACTGTCTTTCCATAAGCAATATCCCAGTCAGTTAATACAATCCTTGCAACAGATGCTTCAGCTATATCAGACCTAAAGGCTTGCTACTGAAAGCTTTAACTAATATTCTGCAGATTGAATCAACTGACCCTTGAAAGCCAGGGATTTTAACCTTAGAGTTTACAAATGTCAGCTGAAGAAACATTTTCAAATAAATAACATCCACAATTCAAATCCACAATAAACCAATTACATCATTTTTTTGAATGAAAAACAAAAGATTCATAGCCATCAGGAATCCAACACCTTATTTTTTTTTCAATAGACAGAAGCATATGCTTGCAGCAGACCTTTCACTGCGGAGCACCCACTTTGTAGTATGATATGAAAACACCATCTGGTGTGTGAGCAGCAGCTAAACTAAGCTAGCTGGGGCTAGATAGGGACCTGCTGTGTCCCAGGATTATCTTACTGGTTGGTAGATCCGCTCTATTAGCCCCTAGTGGCTCGGATTATTGGATGATCATTATTATGTGTGGCTGAATTTGAAGGCAGGTATTGACTTGGTTTTATCTTATTACTTTAATAGCAGACATTACAAGCTAATTTAAGACCATTATACATTTGCAACACTGTGTCTTGGATATACGCAGTTTGTTTGATTTTGTCTGACTTGGATTAATTTATGCATTTATTACATGTTGACTGTCTTTACTGATTTAACATGAATAGCAATTATTAAATGCCTGTAGGCACATGCTTTTCAGAGGAAGTTAAATATTCCTTTGCAGTGCATCTTAACAGAACCATGGACAAGTAGACTGTACATTCAGGAACTTGTCCTCCGAACAACAAAACGAACATCTGCCGTTTCTCATCAGCGAGATTGAAGCTAATGATGAGCCACGAGTGTGCTGACAGAGAGAATGGAATTGGATTGTGTACAAGAGGCCCAGTGAGACCAGACATATGTTTTAGAAAATGTTGAGGATGGAGAGAGGGGTTTATGTGGTGTGTGTCTGTGTTTGTGTGTGCATAAAGGCTACGATACAGATACCCAAGAGTGAAAGAGGAAGAAAATGGGCCTCCGCTATTTCTTGAGCAGTTTGCTTTATCCATCTGTGTTCATGCTGATGTGCATGGAGGAGTGCATTAGCACAGGTAAAACAACCGTAGTTTTCCTCCTTTTTCAATCTCTGCTTGCGCTAACAGATAATGGAATTACACATCAAAGTAGCTTCTCTGTGTATCCAATTCTTCTGTGACCTCTACCAGCCTTTGTTCATATTCACCACAACTCCTCAGCACCGAGCCTCCACCAGCAGGCTTCTCCCTACTTCTTCTATGTCTCTGTCGGGAGGGGGATTAAATTTTGATGAAAATGAAATATTCATTTCCACTCAGCAACTGATGGCCATCTTAATTTGATAAAACTTTTGATGCCATATCTCTTCATTGTTCTTTTTCATCTCCAAACACACTTTCTTCCTTCTTTACTGACCCAACTACACTGTAATCTTACGGGTATCCCTCAATACAAATCCCCCTTTGGATCTGACTTTGTTGAAGGTAGAATTCTAAAGCACTTTGTATTAGAGCATTTCACAGCATCTTAAAACATGTCTGAGTCATTTCATATGAGACATTTACACAAACCCTAACGATGAGGATCTCAGGGAGCATGAGAGTGGGGAGTATACTCCCTGTAGCTCCAAAGAAGAGTGAATTACATTAGCAGCAAAAAAAAAAGGAAAAAAATCTCAGTGTCTCTCTGCTGCTGGTGCAGGGATAACGACAAGCCACTGAAGTGGCTCTATGTTTGAAGACTTCAACCAAAAGTGGCGACCACAAACCCGATTCATCCCACTGAACCTTGTGAGCGGTCATGCTGCACACAGCTTCAAGTGCTGTACATTTGTCAGCTCACATTGAAACTTTGAGCCTGTTTCACAGCCAATAACAAAAAGCTAAAGTTTTACCCTCCCGAAGCCTTATAGGAAAGCTAAATGAAAAATGCACACGAACAGGTGTGACTGAGGCAGAGTGACGAGCTAAGGAAATGAAATCAACATAAAATCATGAGGGAGATTGATTAACTGGCACTGATTAAGTGCTTTATGTATAAGGTAGATAAAGTAATTGACTATTTAATAAATCCCTGTCAGGCGGTGACTAACCTCACAAAGAAAAGAGGCAACAAATGATAAATTAGTTTCATCAATGCACAGATGAATGAGACAAAGTATGATAAACTGTCATTATTGGATGCTTTAACAATAGATTCACTATAACTGAAGTATGCTATGAATATATGTTCACATTTCTAAACTAGACTCTTTCTCTGTGGAGACCAAAGCAAGGTATGACATTGCTAAACTACAGACAGACTGCCATTTAATAAGGTTATAGAATGAAAGAGGAAAAACAACCATCACATTCAATAGAATCATCAGTATACTGCTTTTATGTGTGTCTTATCTCTGTGTTGGCAAACATACAAATTATCTGCAGGCACACGCAATCTGGAGGCAAAGAAAAAACCTTAAGATCCTTGAGCCCTTTTTGTCTTTTATTATAAAAATATTATGCTCCCAACTGGAATGGTTCCTCGATGAGAGGAGGGTTGCAAAACATATCAGGAAAAAAAGATGTACAAAAAAGAAGCAGAGGGAGACTAAAGAGAGACGCAGCATGTTAGAGGACAAATACAGGAGAAGTAGGCTTTTTGTTCCCTCCAACAGATAGAAGCTGCTGAATGAGACGGAGCGACCATCTGGCCTCAACTTAGAGCAGTGCACTGTAAAAGCACTAAAATCAATGGCAACAACTCTACCTTGGATGCCCACCATTACCCAGATGGTGTACTTGGAGAACTGCAAGCCACCTTACCAAAAGCAGACGTAGCACAGACACAGAGCAAATTCCACCGCCCACCTCGAAGAATTTCACTGGTTTGCTTGGGTTGGTAACCAGTGCTGAGGAGCGACATTAACAGCCGTGCACTGACTATAAGAGAGCCCTTTGCTGGCTTCAGCAGGGTGGCTGTGTCACAGAGCATCTACACAGACTTCTACACAAAGTACCAAATTGCAAAAAAGGGGAAACAGTCCAATACACATGCACTCAAAAAAGCGTTCAACCCTAAATGAATCAGTAAACTGAATACTAACGTTCTCTCCCAGTGAATAGCATGCTACATGTTTGCAATAACACACACACTTTGCATATTTCATGCATCCCCTCAAGCTTTTTTTTTCTACTATGGTAGATAAAATTGAATTATGTAAATGTTATTTTTATTGAATGTGTTGTATATTTTTTACTATTTTCACACAGGCAAAAATGGATAAATTGAAACTGACGGCTGTACGCAAACACTCAGTTTCAAAATAGCATATAAAGAAGGAGGCCTTTTGAGTTTGTTTGTTTTTTCTTCTCTTTTTTTGTTGGGCTGATCCAGCAGCTTTCTTTCAAATACACAAAACAAATTAAAACTTGCTCCCATCACAAGCTATAAAAAGCAATGGTGAGAGTCTAGCACATTTCAGGGTATATTTGACTCTGCACTTTGACATTTTAAAAGGAAACAAAGCCTGCCAAATCTATTTCAAGTCTTCATTTTAGTATCCACATAAAAAATATTAAGACAAAAGAAAATGCCCCCTTGACCATACAATTTCACTTTAGTATTTGTGCAATTTCCAAAAAGCATCACCAAGGTCTATAAACAGCGATGTAGGAAAACATGCAGACAGCAGTCAATCACAGAGGCATGCTGGGCCTCCCTGATGCCTGCATATGATGCTCAGCTATAAACATAACAGCAATTTATACCTTCTACACTGTGTTTTTTTTTCTTTTTTTTCTATTGTTGTTGTTTGTTTGTTTTGTTTTTTGGCTTTAGTTTAAACTACAGCCTTTTTTAAGAACACAAAAGGTCAGGAACATTCTTTCAGTATTAGCTGCTGTGTTAGAAGATGCATCTATATTCCAACTAGTTAGTTGATAACATTAATTCAAAGAAATATTAGTTCAGTGACCACCCACTGGGCTTGCAAGAAAGTGGGATTTGGTTTGATTATTTGCAGATGTGTAATAGAAAGAAAAAACTCCTGTAGAAAGGCAATTTAGAGCTGTTCAAATACAAGATATAGACTGTGCAAATACGCACTATGCATCCACTTTCACCCATCTAGAAGACAAAAAGCTCTGTTCCATTAAAGATGCTGCCTATACTCCGGCTGTTGTAGTGCTATGTTAATGTGGGCCAATGCCATTTTGAGTAATTGCCCTGAATGGCACTCCGCCAAATGTCAAAAACGATTCGCCTCGTCACAAAAAAAAAAAACGTATTGATCTTCATTCTGCCCCTGTCTCTTGGCCGCGCGGAAGGTTTCATCGCATCGCCAGCCTCCGAATGACAATTCCCACATTGTTCCTCAGTGAGTGATTAGAGAAAAACAAAGCCAACAGAAACTTGGCTCCTTTTTTATTCCCTTTCCTTTTGTCTCTGAGTTTGTAAAAGCGGTAACCAAGATTTAACTGCATGTGGAAACTTTTTGTCTGTTTTACAAGTGCTTTACTGTTTTGTCCTATAACTTCATATATGACTAAAATAAAAACTCAACCCCTCCTTTTTAATTAGATTATTAAACATTGTTTAAACCTGGCTAAGGGGCTGTTTAATACTTTGCTATTTTTAACAGTGCTCATTAACAAACAGATTGTGCTCAAAAGTCCCACTTCCAGAAGGCAATATGAGACTGAGCATATATGGTGACTCAACATGCTGGCCGTGGAAAATGGAGCACACAAGGCAGAGTGCAAAGAGGTCACACTAACCCGCAATGTTTCCTTGCATTGTACCTGAGAAGGAATTCGCAATATTTCAGGATCATCATGTATTATAATGCACTTATCTCCTGTTGCATAGGCTATAGACTATTGGTCGTCCCTCGCTTAAGTAAAATGAAAATCCACACCCGACCCGAGCGAGGCGCACGGTAAATGAAAGAGACTGCTCATTTAGTACACAAACTTACTGCTGACGCCGTGATAAGCAGCTCAGGACTTGCACTGAAATGCGCTCATTGAGGAGCAACTTTCAAGGTGACAACGCAAACATGTGTGTGTCAATGTAAATGTGCACAACTTACCTATTCGTATAACATGAGGCATCCCATAACAGTACTGAATCCAAAACAGACATGCAATCAGCGATGTCCAATATTCCCAAATCTCACTCCGAGGAGACCGCCAAGTATTTCGCATGGTTGCAAAGTCGCGGGATCCACTTTTTCAAAATTCCAAAGAAGAGTCAGAATTGCTCATCAAAACTGAATTCGACGGAACATATGTGGAATTGGATGGCTGCGACAACTGTGCACTCATTGTACTTGGTGCAACATTCTCCTTGGGTTTCTTTTTCTCAGTTTTTTTTTTTTTTTTTTTGTCTCTATTTTTCACAAGTCTAAAAACGACTCGATCAGGCTGAAGTGCCCAGTCCCTCACAGACGCATCAGCAAAGCACCTGCGAGCGCAGGCTGCAACAATTACCCTGCAAGTGTCTCTGTGTGCCCTCCTACCGACGAAGCTATCTGTCTACAGGCAAGAACCACGGCAACAGCCAGACTCCTGCACCGCTGTGGAAGAGAACTGCGCCTGCGGAAGTTTGGCTCTCTTCGAGCGATTCTGTACTCCAAAACAGAGAGAGAGAAAAACGATAGACTGCGCTATGAGTGCTGGGGAATTTTCAGAACACTTCGGTCACTCAAAAACGTTTCTTGCAATTGAACCACTCCAGTCCTTCGTCCCACTCCTGACGGCAGCTCAGAAGGAAACTCGCTCTGCTCCAGTTGCGCACGGTTATAACAGGCGCTGGTTATAGGATAGCGTCCGTCTGCTCAATAAAGGATCCCTGTTACACAGTGTTCATTTTACAAATCTTCCAGTTTGTGCTGGATAGAAAGGTAGCGCAGAAAGCCGTGTATCTGCGTGCGTCTGACGACCCTCCTTCCACGGTGCCACTAGAGGCACGCGTCGTTACGCAAAGTTGTCAACTATGTCCAAGTGGTCTGTGGAGGTGAGAGGGATCCGAACTACCATCCGGTTCTTTGCTCTTCTAAAATTTGTTGCACATAGATTACGCTTGTTTTATGAAATGCTTTAATCCCTGTGCATTTTATCTCAATGAGTTGTTTTATATTAACTGTTTTTCTCAGGATTTGTACAGAAAAAAACGTTTTCCTTTGCACTGATGTAGAAATTGCAAATATTTCTTCGCCTCAGGCAAAACGAAGGAAACACCCAAATGGTCTCCCACAGCTGTGAATTAGAGAAATTTATTTGCATGTTGGAAATAAGTGTTAGCTGAGGGTAAGGCCATTGACAAAGAGCAGTCTTCCTATTTGAGACATTCCGTCTGTGTCATTGAGTAGGTACATTAATCCCCGTAACTGCTTGGTGCATATCTGCCTATCCATTTTTCATTCCCTACAAAGAGTCATAAAGCACAAACTGCAGTTAACATTTACATTTATACAGAAGGGGTGCTGCTCATGTCTCCCTCACTGCAGTATAGGTAACGCTGGATTTAGAATATGGAGCTGTGAGTTTGTGGGAAAGATATCAGTGCATTTGGCCTTTAACAGGCAAGTGAAACTTCTTGCACTAAAGGATGAAATCAGGCTTGAGGACAAAGCTACAGCCTCTAGGATTAAGTTTTAACTCAACAAACAAATCATTCATGTAATAGCCTTTTTTTTTCTTTGTGGTAAAATAAGAAAAAATCACATTTTACAACACATCTACAAAAGCAGATATTTCAGATCTTAAATTCTGCCACCACAAATTGCAGTTTATCTCATTAAAGATATGCATTTATTTGGCATATCTTGAAAAATGCACTGCTACGTTTTTATTTTATTTTTTGCTTAATACAACGCTCTTGATGAGAGAGTGCTGCGGCTCATTGGTTTTATTTTTCTGTTTGGAATGGGGGAGAGGAATAAACTGTGCATCAGGGGGCACGCAAGCAAGAACAAGCCAGACTCACTGCCACTGCATATTCATGTCTCCCAGAGCAGATTTATCGCCTCTTGGCACAATGTAAGGACTATCAATGTGAGTTATGTGGCCCGGCTCTCGCATTATCGAGATTCATTGACTTGCTGCTCTTTCAAATACAAAATGTACACAACTCGAGCAAACAAGACATTCTGGGTCTGTGGGTGCCCTCTATAGAGAGACGGCGGTCTGTGCTCTCAATCACCTCAGCTGATAACTGGAGGGAGTCAGGAGCAGGAGAAATCCCCACTGTGACACAGAGGAAATGTAAAACATAAAATTTAGTAACTCAGTCACTTTTCTAAATCTTAAATAGTTGTTAAAACAAAGTACATTTAAGTTGTTTCTGTTCCTTACAGCAGCTGGCATTAAATCTTCCTACAGCCATTAGTTCTGTCTGCTTGTCTCTGTAAAAAGTGCCATATGTTATAAAATATCTGCCATTATGAGAAATAGTCGAGCTACAGTTTAACAGTGTCAGTGCTTGGAATTATGAAAGAAAAATACCCCCCAAGAAGTATTACTTCAGTCAGAGTTGTTGATATCTGACGAAGAGCAAAAGCCAAAATGAAGCTGAAAGAAAAAGTGACAATTAAGGACACTAAGGTCTGTAATTAGAGCCACTGATGATATAACTCCAATCACTTCTTTGTAAATTAAGAAGTAATTTAAGTTAGCTCCTTTTATAAAGGGCACACGTCCCTATGTGACAGCAAAGTCAGCTCTGAGTTTTCTTTCTTTTTCTTTGCAAAATGATTGCTGTTGCATTTACAAGCAGCCAGCAATCAATGCCTCGTCTGGCAAGTTCGTCATAACTAATAGCTCCTGAAACATCAAGTCTCCATTGTAAAGCAGGAGAAATTGACAAGAACTGTACTTATGTTACTCGATTGATCAACACATTTTGTTTTGTTTTTTTGAAGATTTTTAGCGAGGAGAGGGGGACGATCAATTTCCACAACGCCCTTCACCGCTTGCTTGAGAGCCTGCGATTGGCTGGAGAAAACATACAGTCCAAAATGTTAGATTGTTCATAATTATGTGGAAAAAATTGCTGCTACTTCGATTGAGTCTAACAAATGAATCATGTGAAACATTTTCACTATTGATTCAGCTTTTCTCCTCAAAAGCAGCATTAAGAACTCTGCCACAAGACTGATGCTGAAGATCGAACATCTCCCATCAACAATCGTCAATGGGAACTCATCTCTAAGTCTAACCTGGATATAAATTAGATGCCTGCTTTTCGTGAGTATTTTTTGATGGGGTTCTCTTTTTTGAAGAAGTTTTGTGTTGAAGAAAAGATGATTGTTTCGTCGAAAGATCACAGAATCAACTTTTCAAACTGTGAGAGAGTTGTATTGATCTCTTGGAAGAAAAGTGACAAAAAATGGGTCTGAAGGCATAGACTTGATACTTGTAAATGAAAATTCCAGATATACATTTTTACAGCAAGTGGAAAAAGGTTCTCTTATGATGTCTATTTCATATTTCTGAAAGCCTGTGCTCAAAATGCCAGAGCAGCCCAATGCTGTTGATACATGTTATCATGACAGGGTTTATGGCAGCCGTATTACATCAGGTCCACAATGCCCATGCTGCTTTTGTGGTCAGAGACAGATAATTAAATGTCGATTTACCCTCTTCAGCGCTACTTTAGCAATGCAGTTGCTTTGCTGACAGACTCAACACTTACGGCTTCACGCTTATGATTCAAGGCGAGGTGCCATGTGCAGACAAGGTTATGAGGAATTGGTCCAATTCTGCCGCTGATTGCAACGTTTACCAGTGCTCTAGAATGTGCTGGCTTGGAGTTAGAGACCGCTCAAGATGTATGTGCTGCTGCTGATGCATGTGGCGGTGGTGTGATGGGGAGAGGGGAGACAATCACAACCCTGATCAGTCATCCAGACAGTCTGTGAGATGGGAAACGACTGCTGGTGGGGTTCAGCCACTGGTTATAAATGAGAAAGGCACAAAGTAATAATAGATTCCTGACCAACCTGATTTATCAATTGAAATATTAGCGGTATCATCCTTATCATCCCCGTCATCTGTCTTCAGTAAGTACTGAAAGTCAGCTTTAAACGAAGAAGAAGGTTTTGTACATGTGTATAAGGGGGGGGGGGGGGGGGCCAACAAACACAGTTTTCCAACCTTTAAAACACTTCTTCCCTATTTGGAGTTTCCGTGAACCAATGCTTCATTGAAGACCTGCCGAAT
>JBBBVU010000006.1:9287076-9303560 GCA_037177055.1 Atherinosoma microstoma
TGGAAACAGGGACAGAATCGACAGAAAGGTAGGGGCAGTGTGGGAATTGCATGATTGAACTGTGACATGGATGTCATGACAGTTGTTATTGTTATTGTCACTGACTCAAAGACGTCACAAGTAGACTACTGTTTTTGTATGTTTGTTTGAAGTGGCACTACTGAGCTTTGGCAAAATTTTGCATTTTAGCACCCTCTAACAAGGGAAAATTCTGTGTCTGACTTGCATCCTGTATTTTCTCTGAGCTCTCTCCAGCCAGTAAAAGTCAATCCAATGTTGACTCTTATCTTATTTCTTAGTCTGTCTTTTCCTCTCTTTCTCAGAGAATGTCCTCTTGCATTTTTATTACTTATGTAATATTGCTCTAAAAACTGGTCTAATGGCCAGCTTGGTTACATTAAGATTTAGACAACATGAAGGTTTTTTAATGCAAATTGCACCATTACTCAAGTGAGTAAAACTTAAAAGGTCAAAATACAATTGTAGAGGAAGCACTTAATGACTGTTGCAGTTCTTCCAACAAAACTTTGTACTTTGTCCAGCTGTTAAGATTGTGTCCTTCCACAAATTCTGAACCACCCCAAGTTAAATTCATGACAAAGCAGTAGTTTCATGACTTTAAGAGCATATAGTTGTGTTGAAGGGCCTAATTGGCAACCATATATTGAGCTTAAGTCTGTGACATTAGTGCCTGACTGCCCAATTAGCAAGAACAGTCATTGATCTGTTGTATGTAAATACCCACACATTTGTGTGTAGACATTTTGTAGTCCACACATAAATGCCACAGTTAGAGTTAGTAAAATTTTGGGGGGAATATATTTTCTAAGGGATTTAATTATTCAAAAATCTGTGTTTGCATATTGACATAGGAGCAAACATATTCAAACGTGGTTATCAAAACACTATACCTTTGTACAGGAACGAACTGGCCATTGGGCACACTACACATTTTCCTGGTGGGCCGACAAAATTTTGAGGGCGGACACAGTTAATGTATTTGTATGACTGGTCCATAAAACTCGGTAGATCAGCTGCCTAACTAACAGTGGATCGGCCCGCTCAGATTTTTAAACACTGCTGTGATCCCTGTGCTTGAGTAATTAATTTGTCCAAATAGTCAGCACAGAACTTTTTATCCCAAACCACAGACCCATGAAACACGTTGATCTGCAGCCCATTAGCTGTTTTCTTAACTGTCAACGGGCTGATCCAATCAGATATTTTAAACATCTTTCGGCTCTGTGCCAGTGGTGCAGCTACTTGTCAGAACCAAGGAGAGAAATTAGGGAGGAAGCACAGAAAAACTTGGCGATTTTACGAAAAAGAAAAAAAGAGACTGCCAAATGCCACAGCTGCACCTTCATCAGCTGCCATTGATGATGATGGTGGTAGAACGGTGTGGTAGGCTTCACATCACTGAGGTTCATCAACTTTAAAGGTGAGTCAGCAGCTTTCTGATTGTCTTTATTAACCTATTTGTTATTGGCTGATAGTTGACTATCAAAATGTGTTGGAGGCAACTTTTGTGTAGGTTTTTATGGATATAGAAAAAAAAACAAGATTGTTTATCTATTTAGCCTATACTTTTATCCATATGATATACTGATGCAGCTATTTGCCTCTTTATCAGAAAACCCAATAATTCTGGACCTGACTGAATCATTATGTAGAAAAAAATCTCAAATCTCAATTAAATCTTTTGTTGAACCTGGTTGAGATAACATCTCCAGAAGAGGAAAGCAGGCAACAGAGACATCGTTTCTAGGAACAGTTTTCATCTGATCCATCACTGTGCTGGGGTACATTTGTTTATTTTATCAACAAATTACACTTTGTGGAAATATTTCTATTATGTTCACGCTCACTGAGTCCCACAAACTCACTGCATGGCTTTAGTGGTTTTAAGGAGCTGCACAGTTGATATTCATATTCAAGGGAGTGCAAAGATTTGTGGTGTGCATCTTCGTATGGGCTGATCAGCGCCAAAGCACCAGGGCCAAATTTTTATCGCAGTCCACCCCTGAGTACAGGGCCATGATCTTCTTCAAATATTATTGGTAAAATACAAGCTCTTGTTTGGGCAAAAAAGAATCTTCTGGTGATAGTGATAACTGATACATAAAAAAAAAATTCATCCTGATGAAGAAAATAAATTAGCCAGGATCAATTACTCAGTAGGTTCTAATGTCAGACAGAGGGACAGGCAACCAAATTAATTATGACAGTGCTTTGATCATGCCTGAATTTATCACATTTAGTCATGAACAGTCAGATTCCCTCATCTACCCAGCCTGATCCCTCTCATTCACTCTGAAGGGTACATCTGCAGAGGTCATGAAGTGTAGGGAAATAATAATTTTCATATTAGAAATCATCTTGTGATTACTGTAATGTTAATCAGTCTGTAATCACCTTAAGAGTCTGTCAAGTCCATGATGAAGCATGGTGGGAGCCACAGTTCTCATCAATGTGACCACACAGCTCACACAAGTCTCATCTTGTTACAGGCCTCCATTTGAACTCCTTCCAGCAGGGATATGCTGACTGAGATATTCATCTTCTTTCTATTGTTCCTCTTGTAATCGCTCCACACAGAGCAGTTTCAATTTGAGCTTTTTAGGAAGTTTATAGTGAGGAGAAGACCTCCTCCCCCCAATTTCTTGAACAAAAGCGTGTGTTTCAGTTTCTTCTGTGCCCTGTATACAGTAGATTAGGGCTGCAGTGATTATTAGATGGATTATTTCTTCTATAAATGTGACAACTAAATTCTTAAGCCCATAAGAACTTGATATGTAGCTATATATTTTTTAAAAGACAATCCTCACATGAGAAAGGCTTACACAGAATAGTGTGTAACATTTCTGTTTATTGATATACCCCAATGATCCCTGCTGCTTCTGCTCAGTGAGAGTTTAGGAGTTAGAAAGCGTTTCTTATAGATTTAACACCCAACAAGGTACAATAAGGACCATTTTCAGTGTTGCAGTATCAAATGGATGGGTAACATGAGGTTGTTCAATGAACAGACTGATAAGTCAGGCATGAGTGAGTCATTTGTCCCAGTCGACTATACAGCATTATGGTTGCTGCTCATCTGGTACTCAGCTCAATTGTGCTGCAATGCATTCTGTTAACATTCTTTGCAAACATAAAATCTTTTTATTCCAGAACTACTGCTTTTGTATGTAATGGAAGTAAATGGTTATCTCACAGCATATGTATTACGATAGTGTATACCAGTTTTATAATACTTAGTCAGACTGTGTTGGTTCCCAAAATAATGATGAGAAAAGGCATATGCTTCATTTCAGTTTTAAAGTAACTTTCTGAAATGATTGTTGTGTGTGTGCTCTAGGCCAGAGCCTGTGCTCAGTTCTTTAAAATACCCTGAGAAACTAAGCTAAATTTTGGAAAGCAATACATGTTGGCATACTGAATTCTGCTTTTCTTTTCTGCTCTTTAAGGTATAATTTGTGAAAGCCAATTTGGACTTAACAGAAACCAAGTAGAAAAAAAGGGTAAAACAACAACAAAAAAACAAACAAAAAACACACACACAAAAAAGACAAACTACAACTATAGGACATTTTAGTAAAAAAGGGCATTTTCTGTAGTGTTGCCTGTTTCCATCCCTTTCTGATCCTTTCTTTTAAAACCACTTTCTCCACCATTAAGCTGACACATTTACTTTTGTGATTTAATCCAATCAATTGGAAAGACCAATAAGATATATTCAAGGCCCGGGACAAAGGTCGGCATCATTCGTCTGCAGTCAGTCCAACCAAAACAATTATACAAATGACCTTTGAACACATTACCTTATTTACTTCATTAGGTTAAGTGGTTTCTTTCAGCTGCACAGCCAGATAATCTTCACTTGCCTCTGACTTGGCTACTTTTGCAGTGAGCATTATTTAAACAAAATGAAAAGAAAGAAAACAAGAAAGGAGAGGTCAAAAGTCATCTACCAGCATATATCAGTCAGCCTGCATCCTCCACCAATTCCCTTACGTTCACATAATGTACCACTGTGTCAGCAGAAGCTTTTAGTCACTTTTTCCATTTTGAAGTTCAAGATGGAAAGAGGGGCTGCAGCATTTTTTTTTTGGGGGGGGGGCGAGTGGTTAGTAGTGAATATAGACTGTCACTGCTAGCAGAGCAAGAGGGAACGAAATGAGAGAAAACAGGTACATCTCCCCCAGGTCTATAATCCTGAGATTACTGTTTGCTCTGGGGTCTGTCTGACTGCACTGCAGGCTGCCTGTGCTTCACTTCTAATCTCCTCAGCCCCAGCTGTCCAAGAATTGATTTGAAGATTCTCTGAATCAATTACTCTCCTGTCCAAGGTCTCATTGCCAATAAGATATACTCACACGTGCACATGCACACATGAAAAACAAATGCAGAGAAAATCTGCAGGCACACCACATTTATCACTCTGCAGTAAGCGCTCATTCATTGGGGTTAATTGCACCATTTCTGCCACACTGGTCTTCAACCAGACCTTGTACCTCTTTGTGAAGTGTTATACTGTTGGGCAGGTGGTGATTAACTGGTTCCAAATGAGTTTTAATCTGTTTCTTGGTTCAGATTTTACACTAATAACTGTTTCTATGCAGCTACATCTTTTTATTGCATTACTGTTCTCCACATCTCTGCTTTTTTCTTACCATAGTGTTGCATTGTTGTTTAAAATTTTTCTATAAACATTACCACTGCAAAAAAAAAAAAAAAAAAAAAGGCAATGTACCAATGTGCATTATCTAAAAGCCCCAATTTTGAATTTGGATTTTCTAGTGCTTGTAATTATGTTACAAAAAATGTTGTCTTCAGCATAGCTACCTATATAATCTGTCAATGTACAATTCTCCCTCATCATCAGTAAGGTTTCCAGCCACATACTTGCATGCCTAAATGTATGAATAATTTATGTGAGCTGGGAATAGGGAGGTTTCTGTGTGAGGGGGGAAAAACCGGAAGCATGAATGCCAACCAAGTACCTTAAACTGAGTTTATTATTAATTCATTTATTTTTTATTGAGTCGTGAAGCCACAGACAAGTGTACAAATGTATTATTATTAAAGCAAGGAAAGATGAAATTTACTCCTTAGGTGAAGGAAGCTTTTAAAATGAACTTACCAACCTCCTGAGCAGTGATTATTAGCACTCTGTACAGTAAGAAGAGGGAGGAATCCAGGGAAGCTGGTATTCTTTTCATTTGCCAACAGTGTCTGTAGTAGCTTAGAAATGCAGTTTGCAGCTGCACAATTAATTGCAGTTTATTGCCAATTAAACTAATGAGTTCTAAAATAGCCTCAAGTGTGTTGTCTAACAAAGCAGCATAAAACTGTGCAGTGTGAGAGGAAGGTAATGTAAGAAATTAGTAGAAATGTGGGTGATGAATGAAGTTTAAGTACAGCAAAGGTCGGCTTAGAAGAGCCCCAAACATCCCTTTTCTTCAACTCAGTCCGGACTGAAGCAACCCAACCCAAAAAGAGATGTACCACTCTCTGACAGAGGCCACACCTAGGCTTAACCTCCAAACCGTGTGTCATTAATAATGCACCATACTTTTGCTCAAACCTACCTGACAGATGTGCATAGCTAGAGCCTGAGGTTCCCCGCTGCTCATGAACAGTCGGCGATTATTCTGTGCAGGTGCTACTATAGTTGCAGACTTTCTTTTTAATGTAAAGGTGACTCAGTTAAAACAAGAAAGCAAAAACATGTGTCTTTTCCCATTCCGAGTTTAGGATTGAGACACTGGAGTGCTTTAGCTCTGTGAGAACATTACCGGGAGATAACTGATCAAGTTAGATATGATCCCGTTTAAAATGTGTAATTTTGTCTTTGGGGAGTTTAAATGATAAATTTGCCATCTTTGCAAACGTTCAAAGAAAAGTTTGGGGTTTAGATGCTATTTGACAAAGATGCTGCAGGATGATGATGAGGATGATGTGATGTGGGTCATTCAAAATGACTGAACAGATGTATAAAATTTTACTGGTATTGTAGAAAACATTAATCTAGCAGCTTACTAAATTGCACATGAGGAGTGAGATTCCAATGAATCCTTAGCCTCTGTACCCCATGTAATCTGGCTGAATGCAACCCAAAAAAAAATCACATATACTGTGTTGTGCATTGTAGATAATTGACAGCAAACCGTGACTATTGCTGCATTATAGCCTGCAGCAATTTAGCTGATACATTCAACATTGTCACTGGGATGGAATATAAATAAGTTATTGAGACATAAGATCATCTAAACTCCTCTATTTGCCAAGCTTTCTTTGTCATAGGGCCACAGTGTTGGTGGTGTTCATTCATTTAGAAAAAATAAACATATAGGAATATTTACATCAGCAAGCCCATAATAATTTACTTCATAACTGTGTTGCTGATTGAAATGATGGTTAAATTAGGATTTACTGGTTAATTTGAATTTAAATAGACTGCCTGAATAAGAGATCACAGTAAATTCAGAGAAGTGCAAAATTGTATAATGGCAAAAAAAAAAAAATGTAATTAAATTTAATAAAAACTTTATTACTCCCCGAACAGAAATTCTGATGCTGTGCTATTTTTTTATTTTATTTTTTTTAAATATAAATCAATATTTATTAGTGTTACGTCTGTCTGCCTGATGTGTGTTGGTACACATTAGTTAGATTGGATTTGTTGGTTTAGGTTAGTTTCGGCTTTTTGTGTTAGAATTGTTTTTTTTCCAGTAGTGTCAATACTACTTGGTTTTTAGTTCTCATAGTTAATTTTTGTAACAAATAGTTTGAGTTGGGATAGCAAGGATTTTCTTTTGAAGTGATAATTGTGTGTATATAGTAGTTTTGTATCTATATAGCTTTTGACATTTTGTAATTGATATCTTTAGTTATTGGTGCTGCTCCTTTTTTTTCTTGTTACAACTTTAGGAGGGCAGATTTTGCTTTGGTTGTGATATATCTTGTTTAACCTTGTGGGCTGGCTGCCCCTTTTGATTTGTGTAGGTACTGATTTTATCGCTTTCTTTGATTTGAGCAGCACTGTGAACCCCAACTCCTCTGGGTTTTTTTTTTACCATTTTTTTGTGTACCGCATCCCCCTTTGTGATTAATAAATAACCTATATCGCGCCGGATCTCTTTGTTACGATTCGTTCTTCTCTAGCAGAGCTGAGTCGTAACAACTAGTAAAAAATTATTCATTTTAGTTCTTATTCCAAAGAGTGATGGCTGTTTGCAGGAATGACCTCTTGTACCTTTCTGTGTTGCCGAAGCCCCTCATTAAACAAACTGTTTCCTGACCGTGGTGCATAAAGGATTTAAAGAATTGTCCATATTCTGCAACTTGTGCAACATTCTTCTCCAGACAATCAGCTCTGGTGGCTTGAGAAGAAAGTTAAATAAGCAGCAATAAGAAATGATTTTTAAAAAAAAGAGAGAGAGGGCTTGTCAATATAATCTAAAAGATTAATTTGATGACTTTGCATAACAGAAATCCTATGGAGAGCATCTGTAATGGAGGTTGAACCTTTGTTTTAGTCTTGGTGTAGACGGCTGCATGCATCTCAGCTCCATTCTTATCTCTGTCTCTCTATCTCTATGTCTACATGTCATGTATGACTGTAGGCTGTTGTCATGTTCCCATACCTGATTTTGTCATGTACAACACGTGGTTTGTTTCTTAATAAGTTTTCCGCAATTGTTTCTTGTAGACATCTGATGTGCAGAGCATGTTACTGGCTTCCTTGAAGTAGTTTCACCTGCTATTGAAGTTATCTTACATCACTTGGCCACTGCTGGTTAATATGCTTTAATGGTTGTGAGAAATATTGAGTGGCAGTTGGAGGGACAAGAAGCAAGAGGCAGCCAGGCTGCTAACAAAATAGTTTGATATTATCTTTGCAATGAGCAAAGTATACTTTGACCAACTTGCCCTGGGTCCTAGTGCTGACCTATTCTGCCATGAGACTGTGTAGTGTTATATGTTTTACTGAAAGAGCTCAAGTTACTATTTTTTCTTTGTCTTTTAAAGTTTAAATATAACACTTTGGGCCAGATCTATCAAAGGTTTACGCGTGTTAAAACATGTGCAAAGTTGACAGCACACGCAAAAATATGTTGCACCTGATTTACTAAACGGACGTGCTAAAGATGCGCCTCTTACATACCCAAAATATTATTTGCCTTGAATGAATATGCAATCTGGGAGTTTCTGTCAGAACGTGCAAAATACTGGGAGGAGTAGATGCAAATCAAATTGTTTTGCACGCACCATGTGATTTACTATAAGTGAGGATGAGCATCAGTCTGATTCAAAATATTTTTTAATGATCGGTTAGTTTTCATTCTTAAATTCAAAAACAACTCATCAAAGGGACACCACGATTCAACCTGATTTTATATAAATGAAACAGTAGATTCACCGCTTAGCTCAATGGTTATTAAACTTGACATTAATGATGTCTTTCTGTATTCACGTTTTTGCTCCTGTCACATTTTTAACTTAGATACGCACAGTGCTCTCCTCTCCTCCAGGTTGAAGGAGAGCTCCAGCGCACAACTTTCCTTCCTCTACCTCCTTTGTGCAACTCGTTATCCTTGTACTCATTAACTAGCAGCTTTTAAAGCTCTGCAGGGATATTTGTATTATTTTCTATTTAATATTCATTTTATTTTATTATTTAAATTTTTCCATTTTTGTCTCTCCCACTAATATCTCCATCTTCACCGGGTCAGTTTCATTTTGTGCTTTCTTCTCTCCAAACTCGCTGCGCTGCAAACCACAAAACACGCAAAACCCTCATTTGAATTGGGTGTTTCCAACACGTTTGCACCTGCCAACATTTGCACAAGCAATCTTAGTAAATCATCCGCAAACCTTGGTCCAGCCCCACGTGCAAAATTCTCGGTTGCACGGGCAAATTACTACACGCAAATTGGGACCTTGATAGATCTGGCCCTTTGTTTTGTTATACTCTAGCAACACCTGTAAATATTAATACCATTAAACATTAAGGCACATTTTGCATTAAAAGTGCACTATAGAACAATGTATTATTCATCAATGGCCAGTCAATAGCCTTTTTTTCCCACTGAGTTCTATATTGCTCTATATTACACTCTTTAAGTCCAATGCGATATGTAATGGAAAACACGTGAGCATGATATTTGAGTATTATCTCTCAAAATTTTAAACAATATTTTTTTTTAGATTTCAGTCCAGGAAAACATCACAGCAGCAGAAGCTTCCAGGACTTGTGGAGGGTATTTGGTTATGTTGCAACAAACCTACACAGCAGTGAGTCATTATCAGAGCAACAGTATGATGAGCCAAGGCAGTGATTCATAATGCTAATGAAAAATGAGCATGACTGTTGACATTAGAATTCACTGCACCGTTCAAAGACAAGATCAGTTCATATTAATGCTCTGCAGACAGTTGGCTCTCACTGCAACTGTCATGGTGGCGGTTAAAGCAGCTTTGCTGAAGCTTGCGAGATGTCCACTGAGCAGCAGGAACATCCCATGGATTGAGATTTGCTTCTTAACAGAAATGCCTTTGACCTGACACTGACTGGTTATTTAAAGGTGACAGCATGACTTTGAATGTTAAACACTTAAGCAAGACATACCATATTAACTCCATTTGTCTGCTCTCAAGGAACCCTGCAAGGAACCCTGTGTTCAAATTGAGAAACCTCAAAGGAATGCACATTTGTGACTGGACATCTGGCTGTTGCAGTTAAGTCTGACCTCGGGTAAGGGAGATATTAACATTTCAAAGAGAATAAGAAAAGAGCAAATTCCAGACGACAAGTCCTCCTTCGACCATATAGCCATTTGTGCAAGTCTAGAAAAGATTTTATCACTTTTAGCCATGTTACAGATGTGACAGCCAAGAAGGTACAACAGTGTGGTATCCCTCACCGACACCCCTGCGTCTGGCATCGTTGCTAGGCTGTTGAGGCACGGAGGTTATTAAAAACACAGTGTCTCCATCTGTCAGAGCATGGTGCATTTCTGGCCTTTTGTCGCTTTGAAGATGCAGGCTGTCAAGCTTTCCACCCTATGAAGTGATTGGAGATAAAACCAAAATCCTTTATCAGCATGTCTGTCAACTATCGACAATCCCATCTGTCTTCTCCGATAAGACCCGTTGCGCATCATGGCTTCAGAATTTTCACAAGACATGAATGCCTCTGGTTGATGCTTTGAAAAAAAAGAAAAAAAGAAACTCAGTCAAATTAGAACCCTATTAAAGATTAAATGTGGTTAATTCATAGTCTGATAGAATTTCTACTCACATACGTAGCACTGAAGGCAGAGAGCACAAACAGCTGGATATATAACTCCTGACTTCAATAGAGAGCTCTGATTTTGAGGTTTTGTACCATAACAACTGGTGCCTCAGACTCTAAAATCTTTAGAAATATAAAGTAATATGCAGAAAACTAGATTTTACTTCTGCTTAGCAAGACACCCTTAACTAATGCATCGTTGGTTTTATTTTTGTCTTCAGAATCATCTCTACTAAAGATGAATTTGTTTCCTGGCTATACTTTTCAATTTGGATTACAGTATCACTCGTGACATTAATTGTGACTATATTTATTTGAAATCAGGTGCTTTTTAGGAAGAATTCTTTTATTTACACTGAAATTGCCCAAATACGTTGGAGGTCTCTTAATGTATTCAAGAGGGAAAAAAAGCATTGCTGCTGTGTGTGAAAGTATCTGTGTCTGAACATCACTACAAATTCTGAATTATTAATCTATGAAGGCAAATGAGTGTTGCCATATCAGAAATCAGATAATCAAATGAGAGGGGTGGAAATAAAAGCGGAATCAATAATGAATGAATTTGTCCCAGATTTCCGACTTGCAAAAAGCCATCTGCAGCCAAAACTAAATATCTTCTGTCAGGGGTGGTAGAGTGGGGAAGGGGGGCACAAATAAATTGAAGGAAAACAATATTTAATTTCATCACTTTTTCTTACATGCAATTTAGTATTCTTTATGTGTTCATTTTAGAGTTGGCATCAATAATGGAGATGTTCAAATTCAAAGTTAAACATTCATTTCAAAATGGAATTTCTTAGTTCATAAATTTTCATCTTTCTTTTATGAAAAAAAATATTGTCAAGCTATTTTATTTATTCATTTATTTCTCATTATTATTATTTTAGTCTCCCATTTTCTTGATGTCAGCAGAATCAACAGTGGGATATCTGCAGTGTATCATATATTTCCATTTTACCAGAAATTTGAAACCATCAAAAAATTATGCTTTTTACTGTGCAGCATTGTGGGCTCTGAGTACAGTGAATAATACTGCGGTGGGTGCCATGCTGTAGCTCTTCAGTTAGTCCCTTGGGATGAATAGTCTGCAGAAAAAAAGTATCATTCAGGATTCACAGTGACAGATCTTCTTTTCAGTGTCACCTTCATGCAACCACAGCCTAACTTTTCAGAGCTGAAAATAAAAATAGAAATGTTAGGTTTGTCAGCTCATGTCCCAGTTTATGTTCTGTACAGTTTTAATGTTGAAAGATACAGGTAGTTTTAAGGTGAACGTCTATGTTACATTTAGGGATTACATTAGGCGAGTTTTTGCCTGATGTGCAAATATTTCTTCAAAACAGCCAAGCTGCAAGCTGTAGCTAGTGACATTAACACTAACCAAACACATACTCAGCTATACTTAGTAAAGACGCCAAATAAAACAAAGCAGTCAGTCATTCAACAAAGATGTCTTAAAGACATATAGGCCAGGATGCCTCTGAATTTTCCACTTTTAATTTCAGAAAGACTAAGGTTGTTGTCTTTGGACTTGAGCCCCTCAGGAAAACACTGTCTATGTAATGTAAACATTGTCTTTAAGTACAATACAGTTAAGAACCCAGGAATAATTTCCAACCAGGATCTATCCTTTTACTCACATCTATGTAATATTGCCAAAATTAGAAACAACCTTATTAATGCTGGAAAACTAGTCCATGCATTTATTACTTCAAGATTGGACAATTCCAATTTCTACAATTTCAGTATGTCTTCATTGGCTCTCTGTTAAATCCAGGACAGAAATTAATATTGTTCTATTCACATATAAAATTCCTCATGACCGTAAGCTTCACTTAAAGATCTTGTAGTTCCATATTTTCCAAGCAGGGCACTCTACTCTGACTGCAGGTTTACTTGTGGTTTCTCGAGGTTCTAAAGGTAGAATGGGAGGCTGAGCCTCTCTGTGGAACCAACTTCCAGTTTGGTTGCAGGAGACAGACACCCTCAACACCTTTAAGATTTGTAATAAAACCTCCCCGCCCCATTGTTATTTACAAAACGGCAACTTTTCTGTACGAGTCTTTCGGCGCCATTTTTGTTTCCTGCGTGAAAGCATTAAACTCCTCCTACCCCTTTGCTGTGAAGTCTGCATCTGAAAAAGCTCTGCTGAAAGGGGTATTCACCCCTTCCCATTAGCCCTTCCCCTCCCTCCAAAGGAGAATCGAGACACCCCTTTTTCTCCCATGAACGCGCAAAACTGAGGGGAAGGGCTAAGGGGGAGAATTGAGATTGGGCCTTAGTTATGCTGCTATATGCTTAGATTATTGGGGTGCGTCCAGTGGTGTAGTGGTCACTGGAAACGTGGGTAAATTCTCAATTTTTTGTTATAAAAAAACAACAAAAAAGTATCCCAGATAAACATTTTCTTAGAAACAGTGACATGCAAGACTACTTTGTTTAGTTTACCCTGAAATTCCATTGGTAGTATTTGCTCATTGTCACATAATTTCTGCTGTTTGATCTCAGGGAGGAAGAGTTCTGAAATTATTAAACCAATACTTGCTCACAGACTAGAGGGAGACAACTATGCATTTTGAGTAAATTATTCTTATTCCATCCACAGATGGAATAAGGAATGTCATATGCCCAAGGTCACAAAATTTCATGTTAACATAGGCCCCAGCAATAAAAAAGTGTGTACACAACGCTGACTGAAAAATAAGTGGGTGTACGCTGTATACCCTGGACTACACCGCTGGGTGCATCCAATGATGCACTGAGCGCTTCCCTCCATTTTTCTGTCCTTATTCTTTATTCTCCATGTATAAATATATGACATCATTACTGTCATTAACTCTTTTTCTTTTTCAGCATTTATCCCTGGCTTAGAGTTATGGTGCTTGTTGACCACATTTTCCTGTCCTCCCAACCCCCAACCAGATGGCTGTCTTTCCTGAATTCTGGATCAACTGGAGGTTTTTCCTTCCTGTTAAAAGGGAGCTTTTTTTTTTCCTTTCCACTGTTGCCCACTGCCCAATGCATGCTTAGGATGGAAGAGTGAATCAAAGAGAGGACTTGACGCAAACTGTTTGGTTCCTTAGCTAAGCAATCGTATTTATGAATTGGCTTCTAAAAACACAGCTATTATAAATTGGACTAGTGTGGATCATGTCTTAATTGAATTATAATTGGACTACAATGAATCATACCGAGTCTGACATGCATTGGTAAAAGTGAATTCAGATGACTTAGTTGTGAATTGTTGTTATACAAATAAAGCTGAACTGAATTGAAATGAATTGTATGTGTGCAGTCTCAGTCTTATGAAACACTGAGACTGCAGTCTCAAGCACACTAGGGACTCAATACCTTTCTTTTACTTCTTTCCAGTTCTCCTTTTACCTCCTGGTTATATTTCTGAAGTAGTTTTATTAAAGCTATGGAATTTTTTTTTTCTGAGTAAAAGTGTCCGTTTGTGAACTTGTGGCATGTTTCCATCTGTTTGCATCACAATTGGGCTGGTTATCTAAAAAAGATTTATCTCTTTTTATTACATATTGCTCATTGCTCCACCAAAGGGAATATCTAAAGGGCAGGTTCAATATATTTTCAGGGTTATTTATCAGTCTGTGTGTATCACAGAAGAATAAGGTAACGATGACCTCTGTTATCATTATACTTTATCTGAACGATCATAATTTGTATAATTATCGAAGTGATAATACTTGAATAATTTGAAGTTATTTTACAACTGCAAACGATTAGTGTGAGTAGCTTTCCAAAATCCCAGTCCTCATATCTTCTCCACAACAAAAAAAAAAGGTTAATCCTGGACTCCCCTTGATGATATAGTTATGAGTTTGTATTAACATATCTTAAAACAGTTTTTCCACTGAACATATAAAGAATTATAAAGAATTATTTTAGCCTTGCATCCAAGCTGAAGGGGCAGGTATACAACCAGAAACTTTAATAATCTCTGATGGTAAATTGTTCTGTAAGCATTAATAAAAGCTCAAATGCCGAAAGACCCACAAGAAACACAACAGAAGAAAACAAAAAAGAATTAGTAAGAAGATTCTGGGGGCTCATGATGACTGATGGATCATGTAGTATGGTTAGCATGATCCAATTGAATTAAGGAGCCAAATTAGGAGGATCCAGAATTATTTCAGTTTTGGAACTAGAGGTCATCTTAAATTATTTAATTCCTTAATTGGACCAGCTCATGCTGCAATCTCTATTTCCAAGATTATAAAAAGAAGATAGAGCTTGCACCACTTCTCTGCTGTCATGACCCATCTTTTTTTTTATTTCTTCAATGTCATTTAATCCCTCTGTTCCATAACTGGGATGAATGACAATAATTTAATAGCATTTTATCACATTTTGTCATTCCTTTTACGCTTGAAATATAATGTGTTGGAGGTATGACATGCTTGACTCGCGCTTCTCTAAATTATTTTGCTCCTAACTAAAACATTACTGCAGTAATATTTAAACCACGGTTACTTACAATCCACATTGTCCCAATAGTAACTGACCTCATCCTATTTGCAATGCAGCTGAGACCAAAAGTTTTTCTTAATACAAATGGTTGTGTCAGTTTTTATTTTTCTCTCTTTTCACCAACACTGATATAATTTAACAAGTCTACAGATTTCCAACAAGTATTTCTCTCACTGTAGATTATACAGAGTTCGGTGCCTACAGTAATTGGTGTTTGACTCCGGCATACTCTTTTCCACCCCCGCATCCCATGAGGTAGGGCACGGTTTGTATCACACCCTCCCACTATTCTAAGATTATGGGCCTTCAGTATTCCTCTGAAACAGAGGTAGTAATGGCCCATTATTTCGATGCGCACCAGCTATAGCACGGGGCTAAAGAGCAGAGGTGGAAATAATGGTAGGAAGGGTGGTTCCTGGCTGTTACAATGGATTCAGTGTAAAATGTACATTTCCAATAAAGACTAACCTGAATAGTTTGTCAGCTTCAGTGAGAACCCACTTTCAATTTGTTCTCTTTTTTTTTCTTTTGATGGTCAAACAGTGGTTAACCTCAGGACCTTCTCCTCCCCAAACACATGTTAATTATCAGGAACTAAAATAACTGTTTAATATGAGATTTAGATATGTAAAAGTGACTTCAGAGTCATAAGAGGGCAAATAACCAAGCAGCCAAAGGGCAGTCAACATAAACTTAAAATGATAGAAAATGGGATGAGGGGTGGCGAGAGTGAGGATGCAGTGTAAAGGGAGAAGAACTATGGGAGGACAGTCACCAGCTGACTAAAAAGTGGGCTTTTATCATTTATTCATTTGAAATGCAAAAGCAGAGAGGCAGATACTGAACATACCCAGCTAAGCCCTCTTTTCTTTTCCTCTCTCATTTGCATTGAAAGGACTGCAGGGTTTGTGTGAAGGCTGAGGCTCATGAGCTTCATGGCACTGTGTGGGCCCCCTTGAGCCAGTTCATACTCCCACATGTTGGTGAACATGTAAGAGCTCCAAACACAGGCAGGGAAGGCAGCTTTCGCTTCCCGAGTTCCAGTTTTTGGCTGCATGCATAATAAAAACATGAAAACTTGGATAAATACTTAAGCATAGATAATGCTAAGCTGTTACGAAGGTGTTAGTGTACTGTATATTAATGCTTTTCTGGAAAGACTGAACACAACACTGGTGGTTGAAGATGATATTAAGGTTAGGACTAGGGTTGTACATTATTAGGAAAACAGGCAGAATACAATATCATTGTTGTGTATTGCAATGACGATATGACTACTTCAGATCCTCTCAGATTTTACAGTGAAAGCAAATACCCACCTGTTGTTGTTTTCAATACAAACACTAAATAAGTCAGACAAATAACATGCTATGACGATTCCCTTAGTATGAATACATCTTGGTATTTCATTAGTATTTGCCACAATTTGAAAAAAAATAATTATTTTCATTAAAAAGAGAAGCAAAAATCTGTATAAAAAGAAATATTAAGAACTATACCAGACTACTTTGAATTTAATCATATCGATTTGACTTCAGTTTGAAAATGAGATTTTCAGAAATGTTAATAAATATCTAATGGTGCGTTCAGACCAAACGCGTTGTCAGCGTCAAGAAAACGCTCTTGACGCTCAAAGTTGGACGCTTGAAGCTCGTAAATCAGACGCTTGAACATTTAGCACGAAACGCTCTTG
>JBBBVU010000006.1:9306365-9323988 GCA_037177055.1 Atherinosoma microstoma
TTCCGCTAACAGTGTTGTTGCGATCAGCGCGTACAGTCTTAAAACAGTGTACAGACACATTAGAGTCCGGGATGTGTCCATGCAGCCATGTCTTGGTGAAGCACATAATACTGCACTCCCTGTAATCCTTCTGAGACCTTGGTAGCACTTCGAGATTGTCCTTTTTGTTAGCTAGAGACCTGACGTTGCCCATCAGAATGGTTGGAAGAAATGGTTTGAATCTCCTCCGTTTCTCTTGCTGCCTCGCTCCTGCCCTGCATCCTCTTCGCTTCCTTTTCAACTTGTTTGGGATTTGGAGACTTATTTCGCTGGTTATCTTTATCTTGGAGAGCTTCAGTAACTGCTCACGCTTGTAAACAAGTCATCCGTTGCCATGGAGACTCAATCATAACAATCATAACAAGTCCTGAAGAGTCCAAAGTACGCAGAGAAATCACCCAAGCAGCACAGTGTCCGAACCAGAGCGAAAAAAATCCTCCCCGAAAAATCAACCAGAAGGTGATTGTCCACAAAAAAAGGCGATAGTAAGTAAAATTTAATTGTATGATCGGACCTGATATGGTTTGCTGCCACCATGCGGCACATTCTATAGTGGAATGTAATGTAATGTTTTACAGAAATTATTTGAGAAAAAACATTTCAAGCTAAACATGAGGTTTGCCCAGGGGCTCTTTCATGATTTGCTATTAAATGGACATACAGAGAGTGGATAATAAAGTTACATGTTTACATCTAATATGGTCAAGAAAGGTACTTGATCCTTAATTCATTTAGCCTGGAACTATGTGTAAGATCAACCTCTTTTTTTTTTAAATAATGAGTTAAAATCTGCTACCCATGTATCAAACTTATTTTTAATCTCTTGATGCATGAATTTATACTATGTAGGTCCTAAATCCCTTTGTTACACCAATTGTAACTGTATCAAGATCAGAAGAAGCCTCTACCCATGTCAGAGGATGCTCCATCAACATCAAGTTGTTCTGTGAGCTAACCAGTAAAATATTAGCCCTAGATTCCCAGTGGTGCAGATGGCAGGCAGGAGATAACCTCCGGTAATTTTTCAAACACGCCTATTGGTGTTTAATCAGAAGCTAGGGACTGAATTGTGGTCGTCCACAGACCCAGGAAATCAATGTTGGTTGAAGATGCAATCGAGGGCTTCATTTGATTTGTGACCTGAAGTCTTCATGTTCTTTGAATTTGTGGTTCACAACGGAGCTGCCACCACAAAATGTTTGGTCTCAAATGAATATTACTAAAACAAGAGGTAACTCATTGATTTATTGATTCTTCTCCTTTTTTTTGTTTGTTTGAAAATAATACTTTCAGAAAGCATGTAATTTCATTTTCTCCATCACTCTGAGTCTGTTGTCAATGGAGTTTAAGCACTTCCCTCTTGTAAAGGTCAGTAGATTTTCAAAGTGTGTTTGGGGGTATTGGGAAATCTTGCTAGCCTTTTGTTTCAGGTATTCTGGTTGATATTAGTACTGCTGTGCATGTTTGTCCATCTCTTTTTGCAACAGGAGTTCTAAAATTGGGGTAATTTGAAATGTAAAGCCTTGCAACCGCAAGGGTCCTTGTTGTGCCTTTTAATTACATGCTGTACCCTGAAGTTATGAGATCTATCAAACTGCCAATACTAACAAGTGCGGAAATAAGGACATAATTGATTCTAGGATTGGTGATCATTGCTATTGAACCAGTCCTCAGTGAGACTTGCCAGCCTTAATAGATCAACACAACTTACTGTGCAGTACTGAAGAAATGCAGATAATGAGATACACAGAGAAAAGCAAATCAATGACTGGGATGATTCTGCTTGTTATAATTCACAATGATGTTAGAAACACAAAAAGATACCAAAGTATTAAATCTTTAGCAAATGTGAGTTACTTTATATGTGATTTGTAATTTCACTGAATGTTTAAACCCTGCTTCAAAATAACTAATGTAAAACCAATAATTGATAAACATCAGGGAGTAGCTCCTTATTCTTAGTGCAGCAGATATCCACCCCACAACAAATTACAGGTCAACAAGGTTGATTTGTGATTTGGGTCCTCCTACTCAAGTCAGTGTTGAATTGCCCACTGTCAGAAGAGTATATTACAAGGACCCAAAGGACCACTAATGATCTGCTCTCCATCAATGTGGAGCTTGCCAGGAAACGTCCTGTGCTTTAATTAATGATTCTGAAGCTTAAAATCAATTCAGGCGTTTGTTAAAGGGATTAAATCTGTCCTCTGAAAATGTACTTATTTTGTGGGTGGACGTGGTAATCGTTAGCATTACTGACAGTTGAGCGTGTTGTTTAAAAAAGATAAAGGAAAAATAACAACAAGGCAGGCTGTCCATCTTTTCGAGGGTCGAATGGAGCGTGGGGGAGGATAACATTCGTCATATGAGCTCCGAGCTATTTTCTGTCTGCTGACTGACTGGAGGCGATCCGTCAGGAATTCACCATTTATCAGACTTGGTGATATCCCCTCCAGCAGGACAGGAGCAGATGAAGTCTGGCACCTCCGGGTCTGCCTGAAGAAAAGACAGCCAATTGGGATGTGTGTGCTCCTAGAAAAACTACAAGATTACCAGTTTCATTAAACTGGACTTACAAATGATTCATGATGACAAAGAAACCCTGAGATCTGCTGCTGATCAATTAAACAAACACTCCTCTTTTTTTAATATATTGATAGATTGATCTGTTTATCTATTTGCGGCATTGCTGAGCTATAATCTTATTTTTTAATTTTTCTTATTTGATATATACATTTACATGATCAAGACTACACAAAATAATTAAACTTCTTATGGCAATGGTTGAGAACAAGAACAAAGTGACTAACTTTTTTTTAATAGAATAATTCAACTCTAACATCCATCAGCCAAGTCATAGATTGTCAGTTCACAATGGGGTGGGAATCTCCAGGTATCTCATGATGTGATTAAATCAGATTAGAAGCCTGCGATGCATTTATAAAACTATTACAGATGCATCTCAGTAGGACTTTTGTTTTGCTCAGTGTGACCTAGTACTTACAAAGCAAAGTATTTGTAATGATCCATAATTAATTTAGCAATATATATTAATTTGTAATAAAAAAAAAGAATAGATGAAATGTGGTCAGTTTATCAGAATTTCCCAGCACTGAAAGTAACAGAAAAAGAAATGTGTGCATGTAGCAGCATATTTGTACTTAATAAATAAGAGAGCAGTATATTATGCTCACCAGCAAAAAAAATATGCCATAATCCGTGAGTTTTGTTCTTGTTAGATATCTGTTGTGGTCTGTTCTTTAGTTTTCAGTTTAAGCTGTCTTTGAGTCATTGGTGGATGTGGTTGTTTACTTCCTGCACCCTTATTGCACCTGGTTGTTGGTTACTCATTACCACACCTGCTCCTCATCTGTAATTAGTCCCTCAGTCTATCATCTGCCTGAAGTTCCCTTTGTTCTTGACCAATGCTGTTCTCTCTCTCTCTCTCTCTCTCTCTCTCTCTTCCAGGCATGCATTTTTCTCTTGTGAGCCCAAAGTAGTAACCTATTCAAACCAAGTGTTTTTGTTTCCCCTTAGCAACACTCTTGTTTGCCAATAGTGTGCATCAGAGTGTCTTGGCTAATATTATTATGGTCCATGTTCAAAGGTAGTAGTACATAGAGGTGGGTTTAAAAAAACTATTAATCAGTTTGAATCGATTAAAATTTAATTAATCCAATACCAATTCAGAAAACTCAGAGATTAATTCTTTTTTTTTTTAATACGTTTCCTTTTCCGGTGAAGACAATGACCATAGTCTCACGTGACTTACCAATGCTCAACAAGATCTTAGCATGAATACACAATTGAAATGTTGCCTGTGTTACTTCTGTCCAAAATCAGTTTCTCTTGCCAAGATAATGGAAAATTCAGATTATTAAAATAGCCATCGTGATAATATTGTTTCTGGACACCTAGTGAGATGAATTCTAAATGTAAGGCTGGAAATTTACCTTCGGAAACTCAATATAAAAGGAGGACAAACAGTTTTTGGTGGGTTATATTCACAGCTGTGATAATAAATGCCGTCTATATTCCCAATCAAAAATCAGCTTCTCTCGCTGAGATAATGCAAAATTCAGATAAACTGTGTAGGAGTTCTTAATTCTCGCCTTGGCAGCTAAAGCTAAGACCGTGGGCTCGGTCATGTTCAACAAACACTGATGGTGTGTCTCAACCAGTGCACTAGCGCACTTTCAAGCACTACATTTAAGTCCACAGTGCATTCACACGCACATTTAAGCAAAATCTCAGTTCACTGAAATTACCCGGATGCTGCCCTAAAAACGGCAGAAAATCTAGTGTAGAACGATGCACACTACTCGCACTAAACAGACGTCATATTGGGGACGTAGAGGAAGGGGTGGAACTAAAACCGACGTAGTACAGTTAGGACAATAAATGTTAGCAGTTTTTAGCCGGTTAGCAGACGTAAATAGGTTATGTGTGCTACAAATGGTTAATGTTATAGTTCGCAGATGTTTATTTGGCGGATATTTTTGACGAGCTGGAGAGTTGCGGTCAAATGGCGGTTCGTCACTACCGGTAAGTGCAAAACATCAGTGCTCCATTTGGGTCAACACTTATCCACGAAAATGTGCACTACAGAAGCAAGTGCGCAGTTTGCACTACATTCCAGTGCGCAATACATTTCAGTGCACTTACATATTGAGACACAGCCCATATGTTTTAAAAATAACAGGAATGACATTACCAAACAAGTTTGTACTTCAAAATAAATCCGATAATGGATTGGTAGAAAGACAACGATCTTTCGAATATTGTATTTCAGAAGTGCCATGTAGACAAGTCATCTCACATTATTAGAGTAATCTGATTACTCCCAGATATCTGATTTTGATCATGTAAACAGGTTCAGTGTTTAATAAAAAAAAACAGTTATCTGAGAATGTCTTCATTATTAAAAAAAAATTGGTGTTACATAAATATCTGTACATAAATCAATATCGAAATGAAACAGACTTAATCGAAATCGTTATAGCTGCATTCCACCTCCTACAGAATTGTAATGTCTGTCTCACTGGATATACATCCAATTTAGTATCATGCAGTAGCCTAGGTAGAGTTTGAAAAAATTGGATTTGTGCTGTTCAAACTGTCATATAAAAAATTGGATTTGGATTTGGACCACTGTTGCCTGCAGTGTGAATGTAGCCATATTTTTGCTTTTTGTTAGTTTAGTTTTTGAAACTTCCTGCTTTTGCAGCATATTATGTTGAAGAATGAAGTCTTAGTTGATATAACCGCCTGCCTCTCATCACATAGCTGTGTGTTTGGGTCCTCTCTCCTACCTCCTCACTTCATTTCCATGGAGAATGACAGAATTGGTTGTAGTCCTATTGCAGAGTGGAATCCCTGTGACAATAAGAATTTCTTTAAGTGTGGATATTGTATTTCGTCTCCAAAGTACACTCAACTTTGTGTAAAAGCCCTGGTTTTATTAGATTGAATACACAAAACTTTGGTGAAAAAATTTCTAAAAGTGTTATTTCTAAAAGTGTTTGTAAATTGCTTCACCCTTTCAGAAATGGCATGAAGGCTTTGACGTAACAGACTTGATGGTCCTCTTGATGAAAAAGTGTTTTTATCATCCTTCACTGGAAATATGTAAAGTGGTTTCTCATGTTTTCTGTGTTTCCAAAATATTTTGGCTCAAATTTATAAACACAACACACCAGACCGCTTTTCAAAGTTCCTTCTTTTGTCTTCTGACAGCATTTTCATATCCAATAACAGCTACAGTAATGGTTTTATTTTGCATGCATGAATAGATTTAGAATCTACATCTTGATGCATCTGAATTTTAATATTTTTCATTCTATTGTACAACAAAATAAACAAAAGAAAATAAGCGCTTTGATAATATCAAGTGTTGCATACCATAGATAAAAAGCCATTGAACAAATGGTATAAATCATAACAGTTTTATGAGCAGTGCTTTTGATCTTTGACTGGCTGAGGAGCTTTTACTATTTTCTATGTTACATCAGTTCAGTAAATTTTCATGCTCTTGTCCAAACATCCCCAGCCAAGCACCACACTCTCCAGAGCAGGAGGGTGCTGGTTGGAGTGGCCTGTGGTCATAGCATTAAGATTAAAATGTCCAATAATCATTCTATACAGTCATTTAGTAGATGCTTTTTCTAAAGCAACTTACAATTGAGTACACCAGTGATGCCAACACTGTGTCTTACCCAAGGACACAATGACAGTTGACTGGGGAGGGAGCAGGATTTGAACCACCAACCTTCAAGTCACTGGACAACCTGCTCCACCTGAGCCACTGTCCTCTTTTATCAAGTGGGTCACATTCATATTGCTGCTTAGGTGGATGCACAGGGATGAAGACCCTACCGTATACATGTCAGTTTGTATGGTTTCACAACCCATAACCATTCAGGAATGACTCTCGCTGAATATTTCCTGCAGGTATCACAGAATCATGCTGAAAAGAAATAAGGTGTTTGGATGCTACACTGCTTCAGAACTGTGAAAAAAACATGCCCACAGGGGGGGCATAACATACAATGTACAATGCACAAAGCTTCCATCTCACCATGATTTCTAACACTGCTCAAAAAGGAGATTTTTTTTTTCTATTTTCTGTTCTGGAGACTATAAACACAGCACCCCACTCAAATAACTTATGTTAATCTGCACCAAGGAACAAAATTGGAGGAAATTGTCATACCAGGAACAATCGCACAGTAGGACTCAAACTGTCCACCTGCTACTCCAACAGTGAGTGGAAGTAAGGCATGTAGGGTCAAATAGTTTCTGGTGCTGCTGACACTATCTGAATAGACAAGTGTCAACGAAAGCCAGCCTATCAGAGGTGACTGCACTTCCCATGTTGAATATGTCCAGTTAGACTCCTCTGCTGACATCAGCAATGGTGATGTTTGCTGAAACATGCATTCTGATGCTGCCAAAAAAGATCAGTAATGTTGCTTATGGACTGCATGGTGTGATGGCTGAATAGAGGCAGGGAGTCGTCAACATATTCTTTAACTTAAAGAAGTAATGGGGGATGACAGAATGGGGTATGAAATACCTTGAACCAGTAAGTAGGAGACAGCAAACAGGGAAGAGACTTAGATCAGGATGAGACACAATGGGGTATCAATGTGTTTTGTTGGCCCTGTTATGAAAGAGAAAAGGAGATGGGCACTATCACACTGTCTTATAAACTATCACACTGTCTTATATGAGAGTGGGAAAAGTGACCTAAAGGAGACACACACAATAAAAAAGGAGAGTGGGTTTGTATATATCTGAGACAGGTTCATTATCTGAAGTTAAGGACCAGTGTAAACTTTGTTTTAGTAACCACATATGCAATCATGAGTTAGTTATTTAAAGGTGGCCTATATGTATTTGTAGGAGTTTTCCTGGTTTAAGTACAATTTTTGTGGTGTTTCTACGGTAAATGAAACATGATTTCCAGTGTTTTTCCTTGGTAAATTTACTTGTATTTACACCAATATTTTTCACAGAAAAATGTTCATTTAAATACTTGACAGGAAAGTGACAGTTGCTGCAAAAAACATCTTGTATGCAATTTTATGAACAGTGCCATAATTGTGTGGAATAATGTTTAAAGGGCAGTGTCGAATGAACTCAAAGATCATCTGCAGAAAAATGTAAAATATCATTAAAAACTGTGCTTCTATTGGTATCTAATCACTTTACTAAAATAACAAAGCTAGAGCACCATTTGGGATGACTAACACCATTAAAAGGACCATAGAAGAAGAAGACAGTACACATGTACACAATGTTGAAGAAGTTACTGTAGAGCAGTCATTGCTGCAACTAAAGCCACTGGATCGACTTGCAGATTAAAACACATTTACATGTTTAAGAATTTTGGCCACTAATGGTCACCACCCATTCACACTTGTGGTGGGTATTTTAAGCAAGTTCTGTGTCCATCTTAATTACTTGATGTCATTAATTCTTACGCACTGCACTTAAAGCATGCTATACTCAATGCTGTTTTCTTACCAAACAATAAACGTCACTACTGAGAAAAGGGCTCTGCAACACTGCGGGAGTAGCTTTAGGGATGTTTTTTATTTCAATATACTCTAACCCATCCTAGTTATGCTAGGACCAATTAGCTACCAGGGAGCTGTTGGGAGTTAGGGGTCTGAAGTCTGAAAGGCCACAATAGTACATCTTTGTAGCCAGACTTGAAGCTGCATCCTCTGGATCTGAGCCCACCTCTCTAATCACTTGGCCACCACTCCCCTAATAAAATACAATATATATACAAAAAGTACACTAGATTACTGCACAGTTTTAGCATCACATTTAACTTTTACATGTTTTCTCTGTTTTTAATACAATTACAATAGTTTTTTGTGCTTTGATGGGTCACCCAGATGCCTGCAGAAACACATCATCACACCGCTTTCCTGCAACCCTCCCTACTTTTTTAATGCACTGTTTAATGGTGAAGTTGTTGTTGGCGTTAACCCATTTTTTTTTAGGGGGAAAATAGCTAGTATAAACATTAAATTATGGAGCTGGGATTTCACTGCATTTTCAGCTGAGTTGTTCCCGATCTTAAGGTCATTAGTGGCATCAGTAAAAAAATAAAAAAATAAAAATAAAAAAAGATATATATAAGATTCTTAAGTCTAAGCGATTCAGACCATCACAGGTTTTATTATGCCTTCACTCTCAGAAATTACAACTCTTTCCTGAACATTATTGATGTGAAGTTTAGTGATGGATGGATTCCAAATATAAATATATATTTGTTTGTTCAATTAGAACACACTAAGCTTCAGTTATTCACTAATCACATGAAACTAGTTCACTGTTCATGGTCCTAAATTACAAAAAACACAATGATATGAACTGAAGAGCACATCATGAAAGTACACCAGATTAGAGCTGTTTTGTTTTTTTAATTGATGTGAATCAATTGAAATCCAATTAATCCAATACTGATTCATAAAATAAAAGATCAGCTTTTTTCATATGTTACCTTTTTGGTGACAGCAGTGACCTTACTCTTATGTGACTTGCCAATGCTCAGTGAGATCTTAGATACACGATTGAAATGTTGCCTGTCACTTCCATCCAAAGTCAGCCTCTCTTGCTGAGACAATGGTAATAATTTTGTTTCTTGACACCCAGTGAGAAAAATTCTAAATGTAAGGCTGGAAAACTATAAGAGGCTTCATAAATATGGAGGATAAATGGTTTTTGGTGGATTATGTTACAGCTGTGACAAGACACCTAGGTATATGCCCAAGACACCTAGGTATATGCCCAAGATCATGACAAATTTAGATTTTTTTCATTCAACATTGAATTCACCGGTAAATTATGTACCCGTTTATTAACTTTCATCTTGCATTGGCTCCGCTGTGTTCAACAAACACAGAATGTTTTGAAAATAGCAGGAACACGTGTGTACTCTGAAATAAATCTGATAATGGGCTGGTAAAAAGACGATCTTTCGAACATTGCATTTCAGAAGATGCATGTAGATCCTTCATATCAGATTATTACAGTAATCAGATTATTCCCAGATATCTGATAATATGATGATCATGTAAACAGGGCTCAGTGTTTTATAAATTAGTTACCTGACAATGTCTTTAATATTCAAGAAAAATTGGTGTCGTTACATAAATACATGTTCAGGCTGTTCTGAATTGAATCGATTCAGGAAATTAGTGGTGATACCCAGTCCTACACCAGATAAACAGCACCTTTTTTCAGATCCAAATAGCTCAGCTCAAATACTTTCTTCAGTGTAACAAAAGGTGAGAACCATCACTTCCACACTTGTGAGTAGTAAAATTTTTATGATATTTAAAGTTATTGCGAATGATGTCTCTGTATAACCTGAACTTTAGTGTTTTAGGACCATAATATTTGTAACTTACATAAATAAACACACAACTGTGCATGTGTGTAATCCTGTGTATGAGTACTTAGCATATTCTAGCAGAACAAGTAATGAATGCCCTAGCGGGATGATATGAATATGTATGACCACTTCTAGATGTGTGTATTTATCATTGTGTATGCTCTTGGCATGTATTCATGGTCCTTAAAATATACATTGTGAAGTTAATATTTAAATTACTAGATCCATAACTCTGGAGTGGTGATTAAATATGTTCAATACACACAATTTGTTTACATGTAAATGGAGGCTTAGGCTATTTGCAATGTGAAATTAAATGCAAGTACTAATTGGATGATAGTATTGCCGGTAGTCTCAGGAAAGAACTCCCAGTATGGAGAATTACAATTATATTATTTGCTTACTTAGTTAGCAGTCATAGATGGGCACAGACGCAAAAATAGATTACCCGAGGTGAGCAGAGTGACAAATACACAAACATAATGCACTGCTAAATGATATTTTACCACATGGATCGTTTATCTTTGTATTGAGATGAATGATATAGATAAGCCTGTTTCCACTGTTACATGTTTTATTATTTGGATCAACCTGGCTACTTCTATAAAAATATATGCACTAATGAATAAACAAACTGATTTTAAAAATTTTTTAAACATGGTTGCAAATATACAGGACAAACTAGAAAAGCTCCACTTTGTTGATGACAAAAGTATGACAACTCAGCCATCATTGACAAATCTTTAACATCTTGTGACAAGTGCAGCTGTCTTCCACCTCTTTTTACCCAGCGACAGCTTTTCTTTCACACAAGGCTGATTTTGACTTTGAGTGTCTATTGTACAGTTTTGCCCCCATACAACATGTGACGGACATCACAGCATGGTTACAAGACAACACACAGCGTCTGCACAAAACAATAAAAGTTGCATACTGTGACATGTTGGCACATGGACACTCACATTTATACAGTTTATACAGTTTTTTTTATAATATTGAATGAAAAATGGAATATAAAATATGTTTATTTTTTCAACATTTAATTAGTTAGCAGACTTAAATGAGATACGACTTGAGTGTGCTGCTTTGTTAAAAAGAAAGTTTACCTCCATGAGCTGTGCTGGGAAAGGAAGCCACGGTAGGATGATGTCAGTTTTGCTCCACTGGCTTGGTACATTAAGCTGACTATTCGCTCTCTGTGAGAATCAATAATAGGGCATCTGTAGAGGTCTATTAGAGCCATAATCTTACATGAGGCAGCATCCTCATGATTCACAAAAACTCTAGAACACCTTGTACAAGGGTAATGTCAAGGATTGAAAAAATATTACTGAATAAATAGGTATGGCAATGAAGAAAATAGTATGACCTAAAATAGATGGCCAGTGTTATAGCTCTGTGCAGTATTGATGCTGTTTTCAAGAGAAGTAAGCATTATGTTGACTTACTGACCTTCCAGCAAGGCCTGCACATTAATATATCATTGTCAAAAGTCTGTGACGTTACAACTAAAACAATATGTGTGAAGATGGACAGATTCGGTTGGTCAATCAGACAGGTCCTGAGAAATTTGGGAATTGTTGCTCCACCATCATAATTCTTTTTTTCTTTTTTTTTCTTTTTTTGTCACATGGGACCTGACTCACTGAGCCATGGTTGTACAGTGGCCCCTACCCCTCATCAAGCACTCTTCAGTTCAGGCAATCGTCTGTGCCCTTACCTGCGTTCCCTTGGCAGTTGCTATGACAACAGCCTCTGCTTGTTCAGCCTCCTATTCATAGAGTGACACTTGAATGACCACTCCATGGATCGGTGAAATGCACCCATCTGGACAAAGAAAACCAGGGTACACTAATAATGATCACAGAAACACTTATCAGTTTGAACACTCAAAAAAGTTCACTTGTGCCTCACAAGTGTGCTTCACAATTGTTAATCATTTCCATAAAAATATTCTCTATGGATCAACTCACAAAAGCCCAGAGGTGTACTGTGGGTTCAAGGTTAAACCAGACTCAGATTGCAAATCAGTTGACTGATTTCCAACCAAATGAAATCAGATTTTTCATGGAGTTGGTAAAATTTCAGTTTCCATTTTTCTTCTTTTTTACTCTTTCCGTAGGGCAGAATGCATTTTTAACTGTCACACACACCTCTGAAATCATGCATATACCACTATAATCATTTGCACATACACAAATAAAATCCCTCACATACACACACGAGCAATATCTTCCATATAAACTAGTGAAAATTCACACATGCATGCTACTAAAACCCCACGCACATATATACAAGACACCCTACACATTTGAATCAGTGATAACAATGTATGTGAGAAGTTACATTTGTGTATGCATGAGCTCATCTTAATATAAATGAGAGGTTATTTACGTGTATTCGTCAGGTGATCATATTTAAACTTTTTGCAGGGTTTTTTTTTTATACGTGTTTTAGCGTATTCTTTTTGTAAATAATATCTTATTGTTGTAAATAATAGGATTAGTAACACGATTGTAGGATTTTTTGTTGTATTTCATCTTTTTCCTCTGTGGTTCCATCTTTTTTGCTAATGTTCGTCTTTTTGCCACAGTTCCTGTTTTTGTATTTTCATAATTTCATTAGTTATCATTTTGTAAATAATGACAAGAGATCATTTTAGGAGATCTACAAGAGAAAGGAAAGTCCCATGGAGATTTGTGGAGGAGGATGGACCGGAGGAGATAGGTGTAGATTCATCATCTCAACCACAGTAAGTAATGCAGTTTGTATGCACTGAATATTTATTCCCAGCTTTATTACAATAATGTGTTTTCATATCATGTAAATGTTTTCTTATAGGCTTTGTCTGAAATTGCTTAATTTTTGCTTTTTCACTTTTCCTGTATTTTCTCCCCCCATATTCTTGTTGAAGGCCTACACTGTTCTCTAGAAAGACTTCTTTTGGATAAATCTTTTCTAATCTCATGATATGTTTAGATTTTTAGTGATACAGATAGATATTTTTAGAGGCAGGAATGAAGTCCGGTCCATGGCCCAAGTTGAAGGAATAGAGGTGCTGATGCTGCTGGTGATGCTATAAGACTATTATTTTTTGTATTACAAGTTTTCTGACATTTTATGTTAAAATATGCAAATTAGGTATTATATAGCCAAAAATTTGCTAATTTGCAAACATTTCTGGGAAAAATCTGAACACTTCATAATTAATAATTGTAGCCATATTTTTGAGATAAAATGTTACTTAAATCAGGCTATGAATGAGATATAAAAAAAACTATAAATACAGACAGTAGAACTGTGAAGTATAACTCTCTCTATTGTGGCAACAGTAGCAATAAAGATTTATTTTAAATATATGCAAAGCAATAGTGAGCACAAGTTCTATATTCTTGTTAACTAAACATGATATATGGACAGACGTCAGCATCTGGGAACTTTGGCAAACTTTGTCACATCCGGGACTCTTTTGAATATTCAGCATCAATCTTTTTCATTTTGGGGGAGATTCCTGTAAAAATGCAGAAAAATTGTGCTGTGGTTGGCTGCCATAAACATAATTATTCTACAGATAAGAAAAGATTGTTCTTTGGGCTGCTGAAGAGACCCAAATACCCAGAAAGACATTATTAAGTGGCTAGCGGCTATCAAGCATGTTAATGCTGACAGTACACCTTGGAGACCCTCAAAATATAAGACAATTTGTTCAGATCATTTTGTAACTGGTGAGCCATACCTCTGCTTGAAATATCACAGAACCATTGCTGGTAAAGTGATGATGAACTACACCAACAAAGCCTGCTGTAAAATAAGTATGTAGTTATTTTCCATGGCTTGATGAGTGTAGACTCCTGAAAAGTAAAACAAAGAAACAACAACTTTGCAATAATCCAGTCACAAACATTTGTTATGTAATGAAACTTTGAATTTATCTGCTGATGAAACCAACTAGATCACAGATCAGAAACTAAAGATCCGACAATGTTGATTCATCGTGTCAGCGGATAGACATGAGGGTATTTGTTCAGTCCTACTGCCATAGTTTTACCTCATATCTTTCTTGACTCTAAGGCTATCAATGTAATTGTATGACATTATAGCTCATTTTCTATCAGAAACCTATGATAGAAACTTGTTCAAACTATGAGAACAAGTTTCACACTTAGACAGGACGCTGGTCTGATGCAGAGTTAGTTTTCACTGACAAGATGGAGAGTACTTGGTTGTGACATAGGTTTGCGTCCGCCCATTGGTATTAACTAGTCAACATTTAGCAAACATCATCTGCATGCAATGGCATTACTCAACTTACACAGTTTGTTTGGAAGAAACTGTGCAAAGTTTTTAGCCTTTTGCTGGCTGTGGTGGTTTTGCTGAACATAATTCTGACACACACCATGCAACACTGCTCAGAAGCACATCTCCTGCAGTGGCAGACCAGTGATGGGCACGGTTATAGGGTCCCAAGACCCACAGCTGTGGGCGAGTACAACAAGTATATGGAGGGAGTGTGTGGACACCTCTGACCAGTTGCTGGGAACAAACTCGGTGCACAGAAAAACAAAGAGATGGCCCATAGCAGTTTTCCAGCATCTTTTGGACATTGCTGTCACTAACAGCTTTATTGTGCACAAGGATCTCTGCATGAGGGAGCAGCAGAAGCCGATGACATGCCAGGCTTTTCAGGAGGAACTCTGCAAAGCTGCTTGGTGCACCCCACGCATACTTTCCTGTCCCCACAAATACAAGAGATAACACCAGGAGAAGTCAGAAGGCAAACATGGGGAAGCTCTCGGTAAACAAAACTGCTATGGCTCGTCACTGTTTCCACAGAGACCCAAACGCGGGATTTGCACTTCAAAAGGTGTTTATTAACAAAACTGAGAAAGTCCACTGTAAAGGCAGCAGAAGACAGGAACCATCAACCGGAGATCCAGGGCTGACGACCACGGAGGTGAAACGGAAGAACTGGTACTGAATGTAGACAGGCAGCGTCTTTAAACTCGTAAATAATGAGGCAACAAACTGGAGGTGAGGAATAGTGACATAAGTGATGCAAATCAGCTCTGGAACCTACCTGCCACTGCTGTGGAGTACCTTGTGTGGCTGAAAGAAAAAAGGAAAAAAACAAAAACCCACTCATTGGGCAGGCAGAACCCCAACAAAAACTGATTGTGATTATGTAAAATAGCTTGAATTAAATTTCTGTAATTCCTGAATTGTTGTTCGTGTGCATTTGAATTGTTTATAAAGCAAAACCTGATCAAAATTCAAATCCGTTTTTTCACTTTATTGTAATTACACACTGGAATAAGCATTTGTAACATGTAATAATGACAAAAACATTCCCAGATTTTTAAAGGTATATTTGTCCTGGTAAATGTGCAAAGAATTTTACAGAAAAGACATTTTCTGACACTTCTATTGAATAAAGAAGACAAAAAGGACAAGGCAGATTGCCATATTTACAGTTCTTAATGGGTTCAACTTTGAATAATTCTGTAGGTTTATATTTAGGTTTAGGAGACAGCTTGCACATTTGGAGAAGTATTTATTTTTCATGACAAGCTGTGCAGCATAAGTGCTACCACTAGCTTATGTACTTGTTGATTCAAGCTTTTCATTCTGCTTCACAAGATGGCAAATCAAAGCTTCAAGAGACCCTGTGCAATCATTTAGACCGAATCAACTAGTTCTGATTGGTGAGCAGTCAGATCATCCCTGTCAGATGTGTCTACAGCTTCAAAGACAGCTACCCGAGGGGCATCCCTAAGCAAAAAACTGACAGTGAACCACAATTTAACGGTCATGGACAATGAATTACATTTTTTTTTTAAGTTAGATATTGAATATATTTAGCTGGAAACCACAATTTATGAAAGAAAAGTTTTAAATAGCTTCTAAATCTTCTCCGTAACCCTACAAAATAAATAATTTCTACTCTTTTCTTCACAGTCTGAGCACAACCTGATCATGTGCGATTACTTTTCATTAAAACTCTTGATTGGCAAAGGTTTTCTTGTGTGTTTTTTCTTTGTTTTCTCAATTAATGTAGTAATAGCAGTCAGAAAAGGATGAGGAGGAGTCCAAGAGAGATTAGGAAAAATACACTAACAACTTCCTTCCTCATTCACCGAGGAAAGATTAACATATGACTAATGCTGTCGCTGAGCAAGGATTACACATGCACCTTGCAGCAAGATGAATGCATAACTGCTGTCAGTGGAGTTGTGTTGTGCTGGAACTCAGCTGCTAATGCAGGACACTGCACTGTATTATACACATTATGTGGCAAATTTGTCTCACACAACCACCACATTTTTTTCTATTTCTGCTCTTTGTAATACAATAGTTTGGTAAATGACTCTAAGATAAGTGCCAAGTTCACTTAATCTTTTCTTTTACCAGCTATTAGCACATGACTGCCATGAGTTTATTGAATGCTTCACAATGCTAATGTGACACCTCTCTCTCCAGGTGGTTGTAGGGCTACTCCACATTGATTTTCATGACAAACGTGTTTTAGAAAGAGTAGAGCGACATATTACTCAGGGGATACTAGCAAACGTGTCCTGCATCAGGTTTAACAAGATGTACAACTCATATTTAGTTCAGCTAACACAGATACTCCACACTCTCTCTCCTCAGCCCGGTACTGAGAGCTCAGATGCATTTGCTGTGTAGTTGTAATGTTGCCTCAAGAGCTGAGATGCAGTAATAGATTATGACAGGGCCTTTTCTCTACCTGCCTTCAGGGCAGTTAGTCATGTGTGGTTGAAGTCAAGCTAGCCCTCTCAGGACCTCTCCAATCTGAAGCATATTCTGTCAGCAACCCCCATCTCCTGTACAACATTCTGTTCATGTCATCTATCAATCTCTACCTTCGCTTATTCACAAAGCCCAAAGTAAGGCCCACAGTTGACAGTGGCTGCTGGTGCTTCTGGGGGCACTCAACTCCTCCCTCCCTCTGCAGCATGTTGGCAGAATGGGCCATTGAGCAGTAGACGGACAATCACATGTGACAGTATGAGGACCGCAGACCTTAGGAGGAGGCTGTTTATGGCGTAAACAGGCTCTGACAGCAACACTGAGAAACAATACACACAGCTAGAGAAAATGGAGCTATTTATATCAGCTAAACCTCCTCCCCGCCCCACCACTACCCCCACCCCAACAACCAGGTGACACTGCGGAGATGAAGCATGCAGGAAACCAAAGGCACAGACATGAAAAGGGAAACAAAACAAACCTCTTTCTGACAAAACAGTAAGTGAACACGAGCAGTCAGCCTTAATTTAACCACAACACTTTTATGCTGTTGAGATGTCACTTCAGCTTTTTTATGAGAAGTCTGCCTGCTATAAGCAATTGTCATAAAACACTGATAGAAGGTTAATAAAAGGGGAATGGACAGGCATATACTAAGTCACAATTTAAGTGATGATGCCAAGAAGATTTTTATGAGTTTTATGAAGGAACATTTTGGTAGAAAGCAGTCAATGGTCAGTTTTTTCAACTCTATTATGCAGCAGCAGCTCCACAGTTTGGCAAAGCCTTGACCAAAATGCTGATGCAACTCCCACTGTTAATGGAGCAAGCTTCTTTTTTTTTTTTTTTTTTTTTTTTTTTTTTTTTTTTTGTGGAACAGGACGGAGAGGGCGTCTTTGGAGC